>VMBQ01002077.1:4524-14817 GCA_007657795.1 Dreissena rostriformis | reverse complement strand
GGGGGGGGGGTTGCTACGGGTACGTAAGTCTATTGAGTATTTACCGAATAATTATCCGTGTTATTTTAACTGAAAATTGTTCCAGGGCTGCTCAAATCACGCTTAAAGCAGGCGGACATCTCTCGGCATCAGCGTTCACTCAATACGCCATCTTGGCCGGGTTTGATTACGTCATGCATGTTTCAAATTACGTCATAAACGTGTGCGTCAAGGTACAGGACGGTATTCAGACGAATCTGGCCCAGTTTCCGACCGCCAACTTGATTTCAGTTCCCCTCTCACTCGGGGAAGAGGACGAATACGACTACCCTGATAGTTTAAGGAACGAATCGAGAAAACCTCTGCTCTTCGACGTATCGACCTCGAGCGGAGATGTGTCAGAACATTTCAAACTGAACGCGTTCGTAAGTCCCGGTAAAAGATACATTCGCCTCGACACGATGTTGGTGTTTCTTCTGGACCTTAGTTATGATGACTTTAAGGGCGGTTTCTACGTCACTTCTGGTTCCGGTTATAGGCCAAGATCGGTCAACCTGGACAACATAGCTACTCGCCACGAAAAAGAGCAGATTAGGTGAGGTTCAATTTGTGACTAAAGTAATGTCCTACAATACGACTCATGCGATCAAATTTTAAATAAGACTCGCTCTTGGAAAACTGGACTTAATTCTTGTGCGTAAAGTGTCGCTCCAGATAAGACAGAAAAAAGGACGATACTTTCCGCCTTTATGGTATTTTTTATTTAAAGGAAGACTCTTGTCAGCAAAAAATCCTGTTTAGACGGAAAGTGTTGTCCCTGATTTGCCTGTGCCGACTACACAGGCTAATCTGGGACGACATTGAACGCACATGAATTAAGCCCCGTTTTCCCACAGCCCGGCTAAAATGGTTGGCTTTGAATATGTCGATGATTTAAATCGCGCATGGACTTATCTAATATTTAAGATGCCGCACTACTTCCTACAAACTATTCAAACATGTACATTTGACGGTGACAGATTCCAAATGGGGCAGGCCGTAGAGTTAAAGCCAAATGACGTAGCCTCCGAGGAGAATTTGTTCCGGTTGGCCATTGCCCTCATCCGGATCGCAAAGAGCGTGCGTACGCAGCAGATCGGCATAGGCGTCGGCTGCAAGGCTGACAGGCTCTACTTTGACGTCCGACCGATTGCCGACGAGAACGATTTGGTTGTAGAGGTTTGGGACAGCGGCAACACACCACTCTTTAATCGATTAAAACTCATACAGGACATGATTGCACAGGGTATGTTAGACTATGCTTTATTTAGTTTATCTAATTTAGCAGCGCTGGGAGAAAACAGGGCTTTATGCATGTGTGTAAAGTGTCGTCCCAGGCTAATCATTGACGTTGGTGTGGTACTTTTCGTTTCAATAAAGTGTCTTCTTTCAGTTTTAGCGGAGAGTGTCGTCCCAGATTAGCCTTAGCACATGCATTAAGCCCTGTTTCTCAGGACGAGGCTCATATTAATAATTGTCCTTTTTATTGAATACTAGGCGGATCTGTGGTCACTGCCAGGCCCGACCCCGTGATTTGTAACGCCCCCGCCCTGGGGCGCGAATATTTCTACTTCAACTTTGACCTCGATCAAGAAGGGTAAGTGTTAGGTCCAATAAGTTGTCATAATTTGAAAGCGAATATATGCCATTAGTGCAATATTTCTTATCAAAACTTAATACGCTGCACTATTGATATTTCAAAAAGCCTTGGACAAGCGTATTACAAACGCAGAAGTTCAGTTAATAAAATTGATTATGTTATTGCCTATAAGGTTACTGGTAACTAATAATCTAATTTCTATCATCTGACATATATATCATCATCCCTAGACACTGCTGGAAAACAGACAATTCATTCTGCGTGGAAACGCACGAGTCACGTAACAACATAAGCGTCATTCTTCAACGACGTCTGACGTCTGCCGCGGGAAACGGGAAACTTCCGCGTCTAGACATAATGCCGGAAATCGAGGCGTGCGTCGTCGACACTTGCGGAGGCTGCCCGAGCGCTGGTAGGGATTCAGTTTGTGCGTTCAAATTAATGGGCAGCTGGTGTGAATAAATTCGTGATTTTAATTTACATCATAATTTTATGAATTTTTTGTTGACAATTATTTATTATCATTTTAAGCGATGGAATTTTAAGTTCTATTTACTCGATCTTTCGTGTACACGTGTAGAGTTGGCACTTGATATGGTCATATTCTTTTACCATTTAATAACTAAATATATAAGTTATGGACATGTTCATTTAGCAATATAACTAAATATATTGTGTATATGCAACACTGAAGAGGACCTGAATGGTGCCGCGCGCATGTGGTAGGCAAACATACACGTTCTTGGAAACGTATAAATATAACCTTACCATATGATATATAAACTCGTATGGTGCATTCCACAGCTGCAATCAACGCTTTTAATAAGAGCCTCGCTCTGGGAAAACTGGACTTAATGCATGTGCGTAAAGTGTCGTCCCAGATTAGTCTGAGCAGTCAGGCTAATCAGGGACAACACTTTCCGATTGTATTGTATTTTGTCGTGGAAAGGAAGTCTATTATAAACGAAAATCCAGTCTAGGCGTACAATAATAATCCTGATAAGATTGTGCAGACTGCACCGGCTAAGCTTGGACGACACTTTATGCACGAGCATGAAGCCGGTTTTCCCACAGCGAGACTTATATGTATTTGTTGCTGTTGCTGTCATCGTTCAAAATCCTTTAAACTGCTTAACGACATATCAGGAACATGGCTTTGCCATCAATGCCAGTTATTGCGTCCGACACTTCTCAATAAGCAATACGGGCATGTCCCTTTTAACTGTTTAAATTGTCTTGTCAGACATTGTGTCCGAAAGTGACTATGTTTGTCGGACATTTTTTTTCAGATTTTTAACATGTTTCGCGAAGTCTGACATTAATCAGAAAGACACGAAATTAACACATTGTTATTCCCGTCTATGCTTCATTTGTTAATAATGCTAAGGATATGAATACTGTAAAATCATTATTATTCGTCAGAAATTAATTTTCGTTGATTTCGTGGACTGACCGATCCACGAATTTAACACAAACACAAATGTTCTTTTCGCAATATAACTAAATATAATAAAGTTAGGCAATGTTCTTTTCACAATATAACTATATAAACATTGTTTATGCGACATTGAACAGGTCCTGAATAGTCCCGCGCGTGTTTGGTAGGCACAACATAAATGTTAGAAACATATTACATATGGTTTAACTCGTATGGTGCATTTGCACAGCAATACTCAACGGTTTTAACATGCATTTGTTGCTGTTGCTGTTGTTGTTCAGAATCTGCGAAACCTGTTATCGGCAAATCACATATTGTATTGGCGCTTTGTTTCGCCGGTAATGCCAGTATTTGTATCCGAAATTGTCTCAATAAGCCACACATGCATAGCATCGTGCCTGTAAACTTTTGACGTTATCTTATCAGACATTGTGTCTGAAGGTGCCTATAATTTATGTTTTTAAATAATGTTTAGGATAGGAAAACTGTGGATTTGTGGATTGTACTCAATTTACAGGAAGCGTTTGGAAGGAGAAGGTCCTTAAGTGCACGAAGATGATCCTGAAGTACCTTGCTCGAGCCAGTGTCCCGTTCCAGCCACTACTAGACAAGGTGTCCATCTTCAACACGGACAACCACCAGTCCAGTGTCCACTCGCTCGCCTGTCATGATGGCAGGGTGTGCGTCGAGAACACACAGATCTACGCCTTGCTGTGTAAGAGCGCTCTCACTGTTAGACTGATGATGCAAGCCAAATGGATTTGAGCCTCGTTTTTGGAAAACGAGACTTAATGCATGTGCGTTAAGTGTCCTGCCAAATTAGACTGTGCAATCCGTACAGGCTGATCAGAGACGATACTTTCCACCTAACCTGGATTTGCGCTCAGAAGAGACTACCTTTTAACGAAAAATACAATCAAAGCGGAAATTGTCGTTCCTGATTAGCCTGTGCGGACTTCACATGTCAATATTATAAGACACAAATGCGTTAAACCCAGAACGAAGCTCTAATAACCCCACTGTATTACATGTTTTTACTCTCTGGATTAGCATACAATATATTGCATCTATCTTACGGTTTATTCCGAAAACAGTCGATGTACCACGATTGCGTTTTTTTAGTACCACTCACGACCGCCACGTACAAGCACGAGAATGCGGACGAACTGATCTTCGGCGGGGCGGACAATCCGAGTCCGCTACTCGAGATCGTGGAACAGGAGCTGGCCTGGAGAGCCGTGGGCAACGTGGACGTCTATCTGGAGTCAGCCAAGGACGTTAACTCGCTTAGAAATACCATACAGGTAAGAGCCAAGGACGTAAACTCGCTTACAAATACCATACCGGTACGCCTGGAGTCAGCGAAGGACTTTAACTCGCTTAGAAATACCATACAAGTAAGAGCAAAGGACGTTAACTCGCTTAGAAATACCATACAGGTAAGAGCCAAGGACGTTAACTCGATTAGAAATACCATACAGGTAAGAGCCAAGGACGTTAACTCGATTAGAAATACCATACAGGTAAGAGCCAAGGACGTTAACTCGCTTAGAAATACCATACAGGTAAGCCTGGAGTCAGCCAAGGACGTAAACTCGCTTAGAAATACCATACCGGTAAGCCTGGAGTCAGCCATGGACGAAAACTCACTTAAAAATACCATACAGGTAAGCCTGGAGTCGGCAAGGACGTAAACTCGCTTAGAAATACCATACCGGTAAGCCTGGAGTCAGCCATGGACGCAAACTCGCTTAGAAATACCATACAGGTAAGCCTGGAATCAGCCAAGGGCGTAAACGCGTTTAGAAATACCATACCGGTAAGCCTGGAGTCAGCCATGGACGAAAACTCACTTAAAAATACCATACAGGTAAGCCTGGAGTCGGCAAGGACGTAAACTCGCTTAGAAATACCATACCGGTAAGCCTGGAGTCAGCCATGGACGCAAACTCGCTTAGAAATACCATACAGGTAAGCCTGGAATCAGCCAAGGGCGTAAACGCGTTTAGAAATACCATACCGGTAAGCCTGGAGTCAGCCATGGACGTAAACTCGCTTAGAAATACCATACCGGTAAGCCTGGAGTCAGCCATGGACGCAAACTCGCTTAGAAATACCATACAGGTAAGCCTGGAGTCAGCCAAGGGCGTAAACGCGTTTAGAAATACCATACCGGTAAGCCTGGAGTCAGCCATGGACGCAAACTCGCTTAGAAATACCATACAGGTAAGCCTGGAGTCAGCAAAGGACGTAAACGCGCTTAGAAATACCATACCGGTAAGCCTGGAGTCAGCCAAGGACGTAAACGCGCTTACAAATACCATACAGGTAAGGTAAGTCTGGAGTCAGCCAAGGACGAAAAATCACCTAGAAATACCATACAGGCAAGCGCAGAGTTGCTGCCCTTTTTAGGATTCGATTTGGGAACTATGCAACACTTGCTTTTGATTGGACTTATTAAGCACTCGAGAAAAAAAACGCTGAAACTATGTATAACATTTTAAGGATAACAAATTGATTATTTAATCTTACCAAGTTTTAAGGTTACATATTTCATTCTTAGAAAATAGTCAACATGATAACCACTGTATGCAACGAGCTTTGTTACAAACTGTTCTCTATACAAATTCAAAGTTGAGCTTCTGATTTACAATGTTGATAATCAAATCGGGGACTTTTTTCAAAGGTATAATTACTTTTGTCAAACGTTTTGAGCCAACTTGATGGATATTTCAATTACATTTTTGTTCACATTTGAAGATAAAATTGTGACCATGTCTAATAAATTAGACGTTTAAGACTGGAAATTAGCGTTTTTTGAAATATTGAAAGTAAAACAAATTATATTTATTAAGTTAACTCAGTTAAATAATCATAAACAACAAGATCACTGATGCTTTAATTGTGTATTTAAGAATCTATAAATTATTGCAAGTTTAAAGGGGCCGTCCAACAGATTGGTAAATTGACAAAATTAAAAAAAGTTGTTTCATATTCGCAAATTTTCGCGTTTGTTATGATATTTTTGAGGAAATAGTAATACTGACCATTTACAATGCTCTTAAATATCCATTATATGCATCTTTTGACGATTTGAAAACCTCAAAATCATAAAGCGTCGTTCGACGCGAAACGATTGAATAATTTGGAAAGTTCTGTTATTGTCGCTATATTTTGTAAAACTACGAGGATTGCTTATATATGGTATAAAATACGGCTATCGTACATACTTGTCAGGATGGCCGAGCGGTCTAATTGGTTTTTACTCCAGGACCCCGATGGTCACTGGTTCGAGCCCTGATGAGGTTTACTTTTTTTTCCCTTTTTAAATTGTATTCTTGTTTTTTAACTGCAGATTTTTAGGTCAAATGTTTGAATTTATCAATATAGAGCATTTAATGACATGCTTCAATACATGCCAAAATCTAGTGGACAGTCCCTTTAATATGCATGTGAAAGGATATTATCTAAACATGATCTTGATTGTAAGAAGAAATTAAAGCAGCACTGAGCACTTTATAATATAAATTTAAAAATGCAGTCAAACATGCATTTACAAACAATTGTTATTCTGTCATTTATTATTATATTAATAATGCTTTATTTTCCCCAAATCCATGGATAATCGTGCTATTTTTCATGGTTTATTGCGCTTATTTTCCGAATCATAAAGGCACAGGCTGTAAAAAAATCAATACTCAATAAAAACTTACTCAATTTTGGTTGACGAGAGCCTTCTTACTAGTGCAAGGTTGTGACTGAAATAGTTATCGCGTAATGCAGGTATTGAAATGCCGAGTTCATTAACTTTATGTGTTTTTTTTTGTTGTTTCAGTGCGTAAGGGTTGTTGCCTTTCTAATCAGAAGTAAAGACTGAAATTGTATTGTAGATTCTGTTGATGTACAACAAAAATGTTTCGCTCGTGACGTTTCACATCGATTCGGAAACCGACGAAGATGACGTCATAATCACATTACAACGGAAGGTGGAGCAGTGGGTCTCTGGCTTGTGTCCTACGTGGAGTCGACTCGTGACCACGCCCTACACGATGACAAAGATCCCAATGGACCGGAAAAGGCGGAGCATAGAACGCAGCAAGGACCGGAACGAGATGAATATGCAAATGAGGAACTGGGAGGTGGATTGGATGCTAAAATCGTAGTCTGATTTTAAATGCTTTAAATATTAATAACACTTTTTAATGTATTACCTTTATCTATAAATGCTTATAAATGTGATCATATATCTCAATAATGCATTTCAAGAAAGGATTAATTGAACTCAAAGGGCATGATCAGGGGAGAAACTCTTGTTATCATTAGCTAGAGTTGTATTTAAAGCAATTAAGTTTTCTTTTGTGATTTTGAGAGTTGATATAATTGTAATCGTTGCGTTGAATTGTGTGTATGCAGTCCTCACAGGCTAATTAGGAACGACACTTCCGCTTTTATAGTTTTTTTACGTTTAAAAGTAGTCTTATTTGAACGAAAATCCAGGCTAGGCGGAAAGTGTGGTCACTGCTTAGCCTGTACGCTCACTTTCTCATTTGAGACGACACTTTACGCTCATGCATTAAGCCCTGTTTTCCCTCTGATCCCATGCGCACATTTGTGTTGATGCTGTTTTTGATATTTTGTTATAAGCATATTGTTGTGTTTTTTTTTAAATCAATCACACAAAACATAATTTCAGTCGATTCAGTGAATACCAATTAAATATTAATCACATGAATTATATTTAAACAAAGAAGCACCGAGTCATGTATATTTATTATGTATACATTAACCTTTACTGTTTAGTATGTTAGAAATTTATTATAATTATAACACATGCAAAAGCCTTGGCATTCAAATGTGATTGATTTGCATCAGTTGTATATACTTTAAAAAGGCTGAAACGTCGAATGTTACTTTTATTTTATTTGCTATAATGTTTGTTGACATGGCTTTATTTCCGGATAACTCATTTCAGTAGACACTTCGGGCAATAAACGTTTGTACGGCAGGCAATTTCGGATATTAATTATTATGTTTATGAAGTGGTATGCATTAGGAACATTACATACTCCTTATACATCTATGATATTACCATCATCGCTGTGATACTGTAATCAGCTCAGTGATACTATAATCAGCTCAGTGCTATTATAATCAGCTCAGTGATATTATAATCAGCTCAGTGCTATTATAATAAGCTCAGTGCTATTATAATCAGCTTAGTGATATTATAATCAGCTCAGTGATATTATAATCAACTCAGCGATATTATAATTAGCTCAGTGATATTATAATCAGCTCAGTGCTATTTTAATCAGCTCAGTGCTATTATAATTAGCTTAGTGATATTATAATCAGCTCAGTTATATTATAATCAGCTCAGTGCTATTATTATCAGCTCAGTGCTATTTTAATCAGCTCAGCGATATTATAATCAGCTCAGCGATATTATAATCAACTCAGTGATATTATAATCAGCTCAGTGATATTATAATCAGTGATGTGATATTGTTATCAGCCCTGTGATATTCCTATCGACGCTGTAATATTGCTATCATCACAGTGATAATATACTCAGCGCTGTGTTATTGTCATCCGCGCGGTGTTATTTACCATCAGCACTCTGATATTGTCATCAGCACTATTATAATTGTAATTTGCACTGTCATAATCGCTGTGACAATAAACGGCGCTAATGACAATATCACAGCGCAGCGCGGCTGACAATGAAACGGCGCAAATGAAAATATCACAGCGTTTATGACAATTAGACATCGCTAATGACAATAACACAGAGCTAACGACCATTACACAGCGTTAATGGCAATATCGCAGCGCTGATGACAAAAACAGCGTTTTGACAATATCACAGCGCGGATGACAATAACAAAGCGCGGCTGACGATGACACAGCGCAAATGACAATAACACAACGCAAATGATAATATCGCAGCGCTGATGACTATAACAGCGTTTTGACAATATCAGAGCGCGGATGACAATATTACAGCGCTGATGACTAAATCACAGCGCTGACGAAAATAGAACGGTGCTGATGACAATATTACAGCGCTGATGACTAAATCACAGCGCTGACGAAAATATAACTGTGCTGATGACAATTTTACAGCGCTGATGACAATATCACAGCGATAATGAAAATATGACAGCTCTGATGACACTATCTCATCGCTAATGACAATATTACGGCGCTGATGACAATATCACAGCGATAATAAAAATGTGACAGCTCTGATGACACTATCGCATCGTTAATGACAATATTACGGCGCTGATGACAATATCACAGCGATAATAAAAATTTGACAGCTCTGATGACACTATCGCATCGCTAATGAGAATATTACGGCGCTGATGACAATATCACAGCGATAATGAAAATATGACAGCTCTGATGACACTATCGCATCGCTTATGACAATATTACGGCGCTGATGACAATTACACAGCCCTGATGACAATATCAGAGCTTGGGTGACAATATAACAGCGCTAATGACATCATCACAGCGCCAATGAAAGGATCTTATCGGTGATACCACTATCGCAACGCTAATGAAATTATCACAGCGCTCATGACAATATCACATCGCTGATTACAATATAACAGCGCTAGTGACATAATCCTTTCGCTAATGACAACATCAAAGCGCTGATGACAATATCTCATCGACAATTACAACATTACCCTCAATGCTCTAGTTCTAAACGAATGTGTTTTATAATAATAATTGTACTACTTTTATAAAGTACGGCCTCTGGATATTAATCCAGTTTTCATCATGTGTACAATGTTATATCTCACCTCCTACAAAAATGACCTTATCCGATTGTCTTAGAGCGGTCACGTGCCCATGGTGTAGTTTCCATACACCCCGAGTAATTTCCATACACCCCGAGTAATTTCCATACTCCTATCAACGTAAAAAAATGGCGTCTGTTCGATAAACTGCTAGATAAGTATTGTTATTAATATATAATATATACTATATAATGTATACTATAATATATAATATATAACATTATATTTATAATATAATATATATAATATATAATATATATAAAATATATATATGATATATTATATATGATATATTATACATGATATATCATATATTATATATTATACATGATATATGATATATGATAGATGATATATCATATATTATATATGATATATTATATACTATATGTTATATATTATATAGTATATATTATATA
>VMBQ01002076.1:226367-321902 GCA_007657795.1 Dreissena rostriformis | reverse complement strand
TTTGAAGGGCGCCACCTCGGCTTTAAAACCCACCTTAACGAAAAGAAACTGCCAACACAACACGTCAAGCAAGGGCTCAAGAACGAAATACTGATATGGCCAGTTATACTTCTAGCGAAACGACAAATTCCTTTTTTGTATCGGCGCGTATATTTGTCGTCCTGGCATTTTTTGTCTTGTTGGCACCCTTCAAATCCGCAAACACGCTCTACTGATATGTTAAAAATCAGCCACCATACGTATAACAACCAATATGGAAAACTGCATGCTTCTATTGTATTGATTCTTGCTTTCTTGTAGTTGCTTTAAATAAAAAAAGTTCATACGCTAGTAAGGTGTGTAATAAAAAATATTTAATTGTTTAAATGTTGACTTCAAATCAACCATTGTCCAGTTAAGTGGAGAGAGCTTTCTCAGGTCATCAAAACGGCTCGCCTTGGGCCGTCTCATCCATGGAAAAGAGTCGTTTCTTAGCAGCACATTGTCCATGCATAGCATCTTATGTAATTGCATGCGTTCCAATTAACTTACCAAGTTGTGCACTGTTCTGCAGGACATTATTTATTTCAAGTTTAATTGAACAAAATGAAATAAAAATAAGGTAACATGAAGATTGACTTAAGTAAACACATGCAATGAAACTAATAATAAATAAAAGTTTTTGATCGTTAAAAAAAAACTGTGTTTGTTTCGCAGTTTCGTAATTATTTAAGTTTAAGCGTTTAGCGTTTAGCGTTTACTATTCGCATCATTACATTTCTTTTGTTTGTACGATAGACTCAGCAATCTCAGGTAAACATCGTTTGATTTTATGCAAGTTTGTGTGTTTCCTACATAGTTGTTTACACATAAGATTAACATAATATTAAAATGAAGTAAAAATAAAGTCATACAATATACCAATACGATTTTAATTTGACCATCATCACGTGGTGTTTAATGATGGCATGAATATCATAGAGCTATGCTGGTGAGCCATGGAAGTCATATTATTGAGGTTTGCTTATTGCGGCTCAGATTTACAGAATTTGATTTGTTAAAACAAGAACGAAAAACGAAGCAAATCTATTACTTCAGATTATATAGCTGCATAATACATTTGTAACATCAAGAGTTATCATTATAAGTAAATTTAACATAAAGAAATGGCAAAATACAAAATACAGGGTTATAAAAAATGAAATAACAGTTTGAATCAAATACTGCTCTTTAGAAAGTTGGCTTTACGATTTTAAAATTAACCACATAACGTATTCCCTTCTAGAAATAAATATTATAGATTGAAATGTTTTGTTTCCTCTTTCTTCTTCAAATCTGTAAATAAATTGTTACACAAACTCAATAACCTGCTTATATAGCATCGATCTATTTGAATAATCTTTCACAAGCGTTTCTTGTTCACAACTGTAACTAAATCGGTTCGCACCATCCATAACCTGATAGATAGTATAGATCTATCTTAATGAACTTACATAACAGTTATTAAGACATGTTTTATATATTTGATTTAACATGTTAATCGATCACCAACAATGGATGTTGTTCCCCCACCGCTGTGTTGGTTTAGTAAATGAGAGTATACATGTATATTACCGAAGTGTTGTTATTACATGTTACGTATGCTGTCGTGATCAATTTCAATATTTTTGTAGCACACAGTGTTACATATATATATTTTTCTTAATGGACAACTTACCACGTAAGTAATTATTGTTCCTATGCGAAATTGCCCGATTGGTTTGTAACATTGGAAACTTATACATTTCATAATTGCCCATTTTTAATAGAGAGAAAAGAACTCTCAATTATTTCCTCAGATTCATGACGGAAGGAACGACTTTGGTATAAATTGCAAAACCTTTCATTAACCGAACAGAATGTTTGTTGAACTTAAGCATTACACTCTTTTTGTCATAGAAACATTAAAACAATTGTTGACATTTTTTACAATTATATTTTATTCGATTTACAAGAAAAAGGTTATTTAAAGAATGACAATTATACAATGATGTTATATATCATTAAGCTACGAACTTTTAAACAATGAATAACCAGGAACAATTAAGAATGCAAAAACATTATTTATCGACTGTTCCATCTATGTACAAACTATTATAAATGCAAAATCAAATTACATCTTACATATGTTTTGTTTAAATGATTGCTATGTTTTTCTCGGGATTCTCCTGAGACATAACCTACTTGTCACGACTTCTTTTCTACATGATTTAATTTAATAACCACAGTTGTTTATTGGTGTGCTAACTCTTTGATGTATTAATTCGCCCGCATGTTATGTATAATGTTACTTTTTTATAATTCGTTAAAACGACAGCGCAGATAATCACAAGTTTACTGTTTTAGCCTTATTCCCTTAACCATTTGAACGCTGGAACCGAATTTTAAAGGCCTTTACAAACAGTTTGGATCCAGATGAGACGCCACAGAACGTGGCATCTCATCAGGATCCAAACTGTTTGCTATTCCGATAGTATTCGTTGAAAAAAAAAACAAAGAAAATACTAATTTTATAAATTCAGCAGACGACATTTTAGCAGACGACAAATTTCCCAGCATGCAAAGGGTTAATATCAATGCTAAAACATGTAACGTAGTGTATATCGTCGGATAATATACTGGAGTATGAGTCGCCAAATACCATTTAAATGTATTGCTAAAGACTACATGTATTTAACAGCTGCATTGTCGCTTATTCACATTGATTTTTGTTATTCCTTTTTAGTGGTTTATTGGGAAATATAAGTGTTTTAAAAGCGATCATTCACTGTTTCCAACATTTAAAATTATTGGAAACTTTCACTGTTTTACTGTAAAATGACGTCAGTTTTCACTTCATTAACAAAATGAACTTTTTTTTAATTTATAATAAATGAAGAGGCGAAAAAACATTAGATAAAGTAATAAGTAATATCTGCTCTTTTGACTGTTTCTCTAATGACGAAACTTCATCATCATGACCAGTTTCCCAAATGATTTACTATGATTTCGAATAAGTACTGATGATTGTTTGTTGATCAACGAATTATTTTAGATATTTCCTCTTATGTTATAATGAATTCTGACTGTTTAGTAATCTGTAAACACCCATTATGTATTGTTCTATTTTGTTCGAACACTTTGTGTCCAATATGAGTAAAAGATCAAACGTCATGTTTATCATCGCTACTGACATGCATTAAATCTTCAGTCAACTTCACATCAACTATTGCCCCCTCCCCGATCACTGGGTCATAAGCTGTTAACAAAGGTAATTGTCTGTACTAAATGCAAGATGGACATTTATTGCACAAAGCGTAATAATTCCGATTTATATTTATTGCAGGTGATTTAAATAATTATTTATCAATTTTGGAACGTCCTTGATTTCTTTGAATTGTCCGAAACATCAAACGATTGTTTCGCACTACAAATAACGTGACAGTTAGCACAGATTAATCTTAATGTACGAAAATTGAAAATAATGCATGATACTGTAACAGTATTTGGAGATTTGATAGCGACATTCTTTTCATTTAACTATTTCATAGCAAAACTAAGCATTGACTCGACGTAAAACATGCTTTTCTTCGTCCTTCGAGTCTTGGGATTGTGTCTGTATTTTTACAATACATCAATTTTAGTCTACACGCATTAGATATTGCTTATAGAAAGTCCTTGTTTTTGATTTTCATGTATGTGTAAAAATACAGCTCTGCCTCATAAGACTGCACCAAAGGGGACATATCAGAATATGTATGCCTTCTTTCGTAGAAGATTGAATCAAAGACACACGCCAATCGCTTACTTTCTTGATGTATGATTTGCAAAAAAAACAACTTATTATGATACAAAAACGCAGTCATTGACTGTTATAGGATCATTTTAAACTTAACTATTATTTAGGTAAAAAACGTGTGTGAGGCAAAACGTGAACGTCGGATTAACAAATTGTGATTTATCCATAGCGATATGCGAGGTGAAACAACAGGAATTAGGATAAAAAAATAATTTAACGCAAAATAATGTCCAGTCGCGGACTTCAAAAAACAGCATTGTAACTAAATTCACATTTATTCGCACAAATAAACGTGCATCATTTCGCTATTCAAACAAAATAAAATTACATCAAAAACAGGTTATGAAGATATGAATTCATAATTTTACGTGAACTGTAGTAAACACTTGTGTCAACTTTGACTTATAAATAATAAGAGCTCTTCTATAACATTTAAATAGAATTGAGTTATCGAAAATCATATGAAACATTTCATACCTTAATGAGGGATGGTACACATTATTCAGTAATGATATCAAAAATGACTTGCTTAAAACCCATTTAAAGCAAATAAATATTGTTTTTTTTTCTATTTTATTACAGAAATATTTAATATGGTAGTGATTTTGGTGATTTTAGCATGGTGAATATATTGATGTTTCTGGTGACAATGTTGATAATAGCTTTTTATCATGTATAAACAAACAAACATGTTACTTCTATATTTTCTATATTTTACAAAAAGATGTACATGTGAGTTTGTTATTCATGTTTAGTGCATCCATTACATACCTAAGTTTATCCCATTTCGCCGTGTTTTTGAACAGCAAACGAACAGTGATCAAGAATATATTGAAAGCTATTTAATCAATCTTTACAAAACTTAATATTTTAAACACAATTATTTGTACGTGGAAACAAAGAGTAACCTAATCGGGTGTAATGGAACTAAACTTCTTTAAACGTTTCCAGTAACCAGATTATTAGTACACTCAGCACATAAACAAATGCGAAATGAGGTATAATAATACAAATATAGATACAGTACAGGCTGCGGGTATACACAACTAAACGTTTCAAGGAAATACAAAATAAACTTAGTGACGGCAGTAATACATTAATAAAACAAGAGTGAATATATGTGTCTAACTGGCCTTGAAGAATACAAAATGACAGATATACTATTTGAAATTTAAATTGATTAATACTGTTTCCTTTCTATTTGACAGCATGGCCATATAACTGTCTGATTTTATTGTGTTACGTAAACATAATTTTTAAAAAGGCAATGCCATACGACTATTTTTATTATAACATGATATTAAAAATCCATTCCCGGATGACTTAATTGTTTAAAGAAAAGGTCATCATTGTTTATGTTCAAACGGTCTTAATACAAGGTCGATATCAGGTTGTTCATTTGTGCTGATATAAAACGCAAAAGTACACATGGTACACATTCACTGTACGTATATCCAATGGAACAAATGTTTGTTAAAATTACCAACTATTACTTTGGAATAATTTTTATTCATTACTATTGGAACTCCAAATGGCTTATTCTTTTCTTGTAAACCGTCTCTAACAAGTGAATCACATCAAAGAAAAAAACATGCTGTGTTAATAACTTCTTAAGCGGCATTAATATGTTTCTTTTGGGAACTTTAAATATGTCTTTCTCAAAATATCCAATACAGTTATTTTAATACATTTTTTCATGTTTATATGTTTGCCGTCAACAGAACTTAAACACTATTTTGTTGTAGTATTTTATTCCGGTGTTTGGTCACAAATGCAATGAACAGATTGTTGAATGCGTGCGTAACCATATATATCATAAATAATTACTCATATGAACACATGTGTCAGTTCAATTATATAATAAACGCTTATTCGCTTGTTTCCTGATGTCTTGGCGTTGATATGTATTGGGGTAAGAAGGGCGACACATGTTGATGACTGGTCAATACTTTTTCAGTGGAATACATTAATTATTTCAACACCTCAGTCAATAAATAGATACAATATGTCAACAACTGTCAACTGAATTTGACAACTGTGAACACTTGTTTTCGGTAAACTGGGTTGATGTAAAAGTAACCTTTGTCATCTTCTTCTTTTCTTCTTCGTTTATTGTACTATATCCCTCTCTGGGGCATTTTCGTACAAGAAAATGGTTAAAAATCGCATTGTGGCGCTGTTAGAATAATATAATTTTTAAAACTATTTACAAATTCATTGTGGCCTATTTCGGTGCCATCCCTTCCTTGAACGCTTCANTATTCTATTCTTGTAAACCGTCTTTAACAAGTGAATCACATCAAAGAAAAAAACATGCTGTGTTAATAACTTCTTAAGCGGCATTAATATGTTTATTTTGGTAACTTCAAATATGTATTTCTCAAAATATCCAATACTGTTATTTTAATACATTTTTTCATGATTATATGTTTGCCGTCAACAGAACTTAAACACTATTTTGTTGTAGTATTATATTCCGGTGTTTGGTCACAAATTCAATGAACAGATTGTTGAATGCGTGCGTAACCATATATATCATACATAATTACTCATATGAACACATGTGTCAGTTCAATTATATAATAAAGGCTTATGCGCTTGTTTCCTGATGTCTTGGCGTTGATATGTATTGAGATAAGAAGGGCGACACATGTTGATGACTGGTCAATACTTTCTCAGTGGAATACATTAATTATTTCAAAACCTCAGTCAATAAATAGATACAATATGTCAACAACTGTCAACCGAATTTAACAACTGTGAACACTTGTTTTCGGTAAACTGGGGCGATGTAAAAGTAACCTTTGTCATATATGTGACCATTAATTGACAGCGTCGTTTTTTAAATTGGAATATAAACACAACTCAGGACATGTCCGCAAAAATAGCCACGCAGTTGAAAAAATAAACTTGTTAATTACTTGAAAGAATAAGATTGAAAAGGAGTTAACAAATATGAGAATTTATCAGATATATGATCATTTGCCACAGATATAATCGTTTTGCCGACGGTCGGTCGAGCTTTTTCTTTAGCTCTATTGTAAGCGCCTGAAAAGGAACCGGCTATTACGTGACAACCTTCTTAAGCTAGTTCAGTCAAGCTCGGAAGGTGTTTAAAACGGAAGCACAATTACAACGAGTATGGATTATATATCTGAAAAATCCAAATATGTGTTTGCGTGTAAATTACGAACGGAAACCCTTTTATAGAAACATCGGCTAAGACCATGACCCAACAGGCCCAAAATGTTGTCGCTTTCGGGGATAATTCGATAGCTTTAAGAGGAAGATAAAGTAATGTATGGATATTAAATGCGATGAAAGTAACACTAATGTAAACGTTCTTCAGTATTCTGATANGCGTCGGGTCCAGGGGCCTTGTGGGGGTCAAGAGTCTCTAAGAGCCGTTTAACTCCCTCAAGTCCAATCGAGAAATTGTGCATTGTTGGGGATGGGTCACCAATCAATGTTGGGCGGTAGCTGTGGTCCTCAGTGGTGAACACACTACTAAACTGCTGGTTGAGTATGGTGGCCTTTATTTTGGGGTCACTGTGTGCTACGCCATCTCTCTTCAGTGAGGAGACACCAGAACTGTCACAGCGCTTGCTCTTTATGAATGAGTAAAGTTTCTTGCCATGACCGTCAGTTGTCAAGTTGTTTACATAGGAGTTGTAAGCTCGCTTGCACTCGTACTTGGAGCTTTTACGCAGCTGATTGTAGTGCTCTTTGTCTTGGGTGTCATTGGATTTACAGGCTTTCCTGTATGCACGTTTTTTCTTGTTCGAGAGACGTCTGATCTTTTTGTTTGCCCAGGGTTGACTGTATCTTGGTGAAGTCATTTTTGATGGTACATTGCTGTCAATGGCTGTCGTGCAGAATTCTTTGAAGTTGGACCAAAGCGTGTCGATATCTGTCCTCTCGCTGAATTTTGAGGTGAAATCAGATGAAAAATTTCTAGCCATTTGTTGGAGGCCTTCGATGTTGGCTTGTTTCCAGAGAAAGATTTTGTGGCTGATTGGTCGTTGTTTGGGTACGCTGTCAGTTGTTTGGATAAGGACGATGTCATGATCACTTATTCCAGGAAGGGGTTTTGACTTTTCTATGAGAGATGGTCTGTTTGTAATGAAGAGGTCGAGTGTATTGTTGTTTCTTGTTGGAAATGTTACTATTTGCTCAGAGCCTGTATCAAAGATGGTGTCAATTAACAGCTGGTTAGTGCCGACCGGGTTTGAGTTTCCATCTATGGTAGAGCTGACCCAGTTGATGTCGGGGAGATTCATGTAACCTGCAATCCAGATGGTGGACTTGGTGTAGTTGGAGTGTAAATCTCTGATCTTAAGGCACATTTCTTCCATGTAAACTTGGTCTGTGCAAGGTGGGCGATACACTGCGCAAACTATTAGGGGTTGGCTCCCTGGCCTTTCAATAGAGGCTGCACAGATCTCAGTGGTGGTTGTGATATTTATTTTCGTGCCAACGATGCTGTCCTTTGCTGCAATCATAACCCCGCCGTGGTGGCTATAGGTTCTGTCCCTTCTAGCTATAAAGTGATAGCCAGGAGGGATTATTTTCCTTTCATAGAAGGCCTGGTGCAGCCGTGTTTCGCTTCCAATTACGATGTCTGGTTCTGCCTTCTTTAAGAGCAGCCAGAATGCAGCTTTCTTAGCCCGCATACTTTGGAAATTGATAACAAGTATGCGTAGGGACCGAGTGTTGCTATCTTTGTTGCTGCCTGTGGTGGGTTTCCTTGCGGCTGAAGAAGTGTGCATAGGACAGCCGATAGAGCTGATAAAGGATGTGGAGCTGCTTTGTGTGATGTTTGGGCTTTCGGGTTGATCGTTGTTTTGAGATAGTATACTTTAAGAGTTTTCTGTGGCTATCGAGGTTGCAATGGAGTCAATGTGTGTTGTTTCAAAAAGAGAGGTGGAGAAGTTTGGTAGTCCGCAAGTACAGCAAATCCAGCTGATGTTTTTCGTTGCTTGGACGACTGTTAGCGGCATGTTCATACATTTACGATGAAACCACTGGTCACATGAATCGCAGGCAATACATTCTTGATTAGACTTACAAGGCTTTGCACATACGCCGCACGGGAATCTATAGGTTGGTCCTGTGTGGGGATGACAGTCACCGGATCTGGCAAGCTTATGGTTTGGTGCGTAGAATCTCGATGGAGAGGTTATGATAGATTGTAGGAGAAGTAATGCCAATATCATGGAGACATGTTTATGACAGATCATAAGGGAATGCATCTCGGGTCTCCAGAAATGGATTGGTATCCGCGAGTTTGGATGTCCGGACATTGGTGCGCTTCTACCGGAAGTTACATTGTTGACATCTGTCATTTACATTTTTGTCTTCTAAGGCTTTATTGGCGACTACTGCCAAGAAAGTATGGCATGGACACAGGGGGGACACCAAAACAAACCATAAATCTTACAAATCGGATGTCTTAGATGTTGATTTCGTGAGAGAAAAAATAATAATTTTCAGATGAGAGAAAAATATCCGTTTGCGCCACACGACGACCTTGACCTTTCTTCATATATGTGACCATTAATTGACAGCGTTGTTTATTTAAATTGGAATATAAACACAACTCAGGACATGTCCGCAAAAATAACCACGCAGTTGAAAAAAATAACTTGTTAATTACTTGAAAGAATAAGGTTGAAAAGGAGTTAACAAATATGAGAATTTATCAGATATATGATCATTTGCCACAGATATAATCATTTTGCCGACGGTCGGTCGAGCTTTTTCTTTAGCTCTATTGTAAGCGCCTTAAAAGGAACGGCTATTACGTGACAACCTTCTTAAGCTAGTTCAATCAAGCTCGGAAGGTGTTTAAAGCGGAAGCACAATTAAAACGAGTATGGATTATATATCTGAAAAATCCAAATATGTGTTTGCGTGTAAATTACGAACAGAAACCCTTTTATAGAAACATCGACTACGACCATGACCCAACAGGCCCAAAATGGAATCTAAAGTTATGTGCTAGAAATATAATTATATATTCTAGAGATGCAGACAATTGCATTACAACACCAGTATTAAAATTAAAGTTTTGAGTCAAAACAGTGTTTTTCTATAATTGACAACAGCGGCTTCGGCCTTGACCTAACTAGCCAAAAATGCAGTCCCAAGCTCACAATAATCACACAATGTGATGTATATACACGATATAATAAAACAAAACACGTCTTTACCTGTCAAAAACTGAAATTGATTAACAAAATTTCATCAGGTCAGTTTTGTGCTGCTGTAAGTAGCTCATCAACCGGAAGGGGAGTCTACTCTCTCACACTGTGCATCAAGCTTTGTTTCTGACAAACTAAACGGCAGCCTCACTCTTTCGTGCCACAGAGAACAGTCTTGCACAGTGCATTGTGCCTAGTGACATGTCCAAACCAAGCCAGCTTTCGTCGTTTTACGGTCACCAGGATGGATTCTTGTGGATCTACAAGTGATGTTGTTATGTTCCGGACGTTCTGATTGGTGGTACAAGTAGGAGATGCGACTACAGTCTTCGGAGACACTCGTGTTAAAAAGCCTGTATCCTGCGTTATGTGACCGCGGGAAGCGTCTATGTCTCGCAGTTGTACAGTAGGATGGAGACTACTCGGCTGGGAAGTCGACTGCGCTGCTTGTCCAGTTCTTGCTCAGTTTTGCAGTCGCTGGTCCTCAGCCTGATGTTGTTGCGTATACCTGTATGATGGTAGTGTTGTGAGGTCTCTCTGGGATACAGATGGAGATGAGCCTGTTGGACCCGGGGGTGCAACTGTTTACTTAACAGGAGTTTATGGGGTTTTCAGTGTGGAGAGGAGAACGGCCAAACTGATTTTCATCCGACACTCAACCCTAACTTCTGGATCCGTGACCTTGACCCAACCACGCCCTGTTAACCGCTTCTGCTAGCGGATAAAACGAAGTGATGGGTGCTAGCAAGTTTCATACGACCAGCTGCAATGTCTTTGACAGGAGACGGGCGCTGCCAGGCTTGAGCCAAGTCCTCTTAATGATGAATATTATATGAGCCATTTTTTCTGTAAGAAGAAATAATAAAACAATATGGGGGATCTGATATTTTAAATGTACAACTTTCGGTAGACCTTTAAATTTACAATGGTCCACCTTCCTGCTCCGTGGTTTTACATTTCGCAATATTTTTTAACATATGTACAGTCACGTTTTCTGTGTAACACCCCTGCTTTTATATTACTTGCTTTAAGTATTTTAAAAGGCGGGCATTAACAAAAAAGAAGACAAATCTTTTTGTAGTTAACAAAGTTGCTGATATATTTCCTGCTAACCCCCGGCGTTTTTTTTGTAATTACATAATTAAGTGAGTGTGTGCAGATTCAGATCCCTCTACCATGCGATTTGACTTCAAGAAATAGCTGAAAATAATAAATGTGTCACATCGTATCCAGATGTTAATCTATTACGTTGTTTAAGTCAAATACAGACAGAAACATGCAGAAACAATGATATAACGTATAGGCCTATTCTTGTAAGTTATATGTTTTCTTTAATTGTGTTACAAGTTTATGCTGATTGCCAATGTATAAACTATGAAGTATGCATACAGCACGTTTCCAACTATATTGTTACAGTTCTATTAAACGTCCACAAAACACAATGATGAAGTATCAAGAAAAACGGCATTCCCCGATAAGACATTCATTGAAAGCAAAATATCAGCTGCAATGCACTTTCATAGTAAGTAGTCAAATCGAAAACATATTCGTTACACGTGGATCAATTTTAAGTTTACTTTTTTATGTACATAATAACACAAGTAGGTGCTAGTCTAAACATATTTGTATCAACAATTCCTTTTTTAACATTTACTTAATAGTTTAAAAAAAACGACAAAGACTAAATAAGACATAGGAATTATATTTGTCAGATTGTTTCGTAGATGGTATAACATAACTCCTGATTAAGTTATTAATTATAAACAGTTGTATGAATTATTTAACACGCCATATACAAAGTTATGAATGTGAATTTACTTGTTTCGATATAATTATTGTATAATAATGTTGTAAAATGTTCAGTTAGGCTATTTGTTACTCAACGCTTTGCCTGTACCTGTTGATTGTTTAACACAACCGAAATATTCAATCTCATGGAATTATTGAAAGTAATACTATCCTTTATTTTTGGCTATGGTTATTCGCATTCATTAAACAGGTTAACTAGTCAATTGACTTGTTTTGCTCATTTCAAACGTTTTTGTAGGACAAAAAGAGACCACGCATATATAACGTGTGCCCATGTAGGCTTCACGATACTAACACTGCTCTGCAGGATACAAACTATTATACTTCCTCTTGTATTCTTGGCCATTGATTCATTCACTGCTAAGTGCTAAGTATTGTGTAATATTATTGTTAAAATAGCTAATAATATATATGAAGACTAATATATTATACAGTTTGAAGATGCTAATTATCTTTCAACCAGGTCTTCACGGTGACATGGGTTTTCGAATTAAACGATGTTCACTTGCACAGCAAAATATGTGTTTATTACAATTACAATTTGTATTTGGAACATCTAATAACATTCAAATCATACGATCATTAATCTTCATTCGAACAACTGTTTGCTTTCCATAAAAATTCTCCCGGGTTTCTTTCACTTTCATTAATTTCTTAATTACCCAACTACCCAACAGTCTTTCTATGGTATCAGCGTAAACATGTAATATAAAATACGAGTAAAATTAACCAATATCGGAAATATGAATACTAAAGTGATTTTTGATAGCGTTGAGCAGAGTAATTAGCTTTCTAATTAACTATTGTAATTGGATTTTAATGATTTCTAGGGTACAATGAAGACCATCGTGGAAATGAAAGTCATTTTTATATGTCCTAATCTTTTCCTTGAAAGAGACCATGTCTTAAAGGGTAGACCTAACTATCAGGAACAGTTTTCGCACAAGTTTGCAGAAAGAGCTGATTTTTTTATATACTGTATTTTTTTACGTTCGAACATTTAGTTTGTTTAAATACCAACATATGCAAATATTGCATGTATCCTAATAATGTGGAGTTGCTAACATATTAATGTTTTGGTTGAGTCAATTACCTTCACCAACTAAGGATTTCAGTTTCATAAAATGTGCTATTAACATTTCCATGATTTAATTTTTATGTCCCCCAGTATATACTGGGGGACATATTGTTTTTGCCCTGTCTGTTGGTTGGTTGGTCTGTTGGTCTGTTGGTCTGTTTGCGCCAACTTTAACATTGGCCATAACTTTTGCAATATTCAACATAGCAACTTGATATTTGGCAAGCATGTGTATCTCATAGAGCTGCACATTTTGAGTGCTGAAAGGTCAAGGTCAAGGTCATCCTTCAAGGTCAAAGGTCAATTATATGGGTCAAAATCGCTCATTTTGGCCATAACTTTTGCAATATTCAACATAGCAACTTGATACTTGGCATGCATGTGTATCTCATGGAGCTGCACATTTTAAGTGCTGAAAGGTCAAGGTCATGGTCATCCTTCAAGGTCAAGTGTCAATTATATGGGTCGAAATTGCTCATTTTTGCCATAACTTCTGCAATATTCAACATAGCAACTTGGTATTTGGTATGCATGTGCATCTCATGGAGCTTCACATTTTGAGTGGTGTAAGGTCAATGTCAAGGCCATCCTTCAAGGTCAAAGGTCAAATATATAAGTCAAAATCGCAAAAGGGGACATAGTGTTTCACAAACACATCTTGTTAATTTATTGTTTTTGTTATAACTACCATACCATTCGCAATGCAATTTAACATGTTTGTAGAGTCCCTTTAACAGGAGGTCTATATTAAGCACAATACGCCTTTAATATGATTTTGGTCATAAATAATTGTATTTTGTCGACTCTACATGGGCGGATTTGTATGTATATTTTTGAAATTCATTGTTTGCTTGTTCTAAACAGCGTATAAATCGCTTAGCGCTACAAATTTCCTAATAGAAAGCAACGATTTTATCATAATAAATTTACATTCACAGTAATTTAGCCATATTTCATTACACTAAGTATATTATAATGAAGCACCTACTATTGATTATATGCTTCCACTAATGGTGTGTTTACGTAAATGAGTATATACATGCGAAGTAAAGAATTAATGAATGATTGCATGTACATAGTCATTTGGGACATTGACGATAAAATGTATGGTGTTGTAGTAGAATTGTCGTCGTCGTCCCTTGACGAAGCATGTCGTCATATACATAAAATATCTTTTCACGACATTAAAGAAATTTGATGCAAGCTTGGAAGACATCCATCAAACATTTGTTTGAAAAAGGCATTTATCTGTTCAAGTATAATATATGATGTTCAACAGAAACAATAAGTATTTAAATGGGGTTTGGGGAAAAACAACAACTTTTTGAAACGATAATTGATAATGCTTGTTAGTTAAAACAACTCTGTTAGTATGTTTTTAAAGAAACAAAGTTTGAAGATTTATCGCATGTAATTGAAATCACAATTGCATTTAACAATAAACCTATGTTCATCAAATGGTTTGCCATTTTGTGCAAATGTCATTTATCCTTGATTGCTCTCGTTCCCGATGAGTGCTATGATAATCGGTTTGTTCATAGAAAGATCCTTTAATTCGGATCATTTGTGTTCTTGCGTAAGAGAGTACAAGTATTCAAGGGGCAATAACTTCCTGAAAACTCACTGAAGCGGAACGACTTGAAAATATGTCCATTGCCACCCTGAAGGGTTACGTAGGGATAATTAGTTCCTTGATCTGACAGAGAGAAACTTAAAATTTAAGAAATTTCATATTAGTAAGCAAAGGGCAATAACTCCCTGAAATTATTGGAGCGAAACAACCAGAAAATATACGCATGTACACCCAATAGCAAACCTGAATATAAACTTCATCAAATTCGGATCATCAGTGTCCGATATCAAAGGCGGTAAGGAATTATTATTCAAATGACAAGTACGATCTGAAAAGTCAAGTTATATATCAGTGACTTGAAAATATGCACATGCCCGCACGAAAGCACATGACGTTTCGTCCTATTCAGATCATTAGTTCATGAGATATCGCGTGAAAACGAAAAATTCGTTAGAAAATGACATAAAACAAATTAACAGACCATAACATCCTGTTAGGGGGCAGCATATCAAGAGTGAAAAATTATAAACGCAAGTCTCTTAGATCTCTCGCGGAAACAGAACGTGTGACGGACGGAGGGACGGATGGACATCGAATAGACTTAGAATGTCTTGGCGAACGTCTTTTTAGTTCTAAGAATACTCAATTCCATCAAAATTATCATTTGAACGGGCGGACAGGGCAGCGCCTATAAGCCCCCTTCCCCTCTTTTGGTATTATTTATTCTTCATTAGATTTACGGGAAAACGCTCCAAGTCGCGTCGATCATTAAATGATTTTTTGTACACGCAAGATTATTCGTTGGAAAACATAATAGTGTAAAAATTAGATCTCAAAAGAACTAAAATAAAGAAGACTTTCAAGAGTCATTACTTTCATCAGACTGAAGTTCTGTTATGCTCAATTATAGTGTCAATGACGCATGGTGTAATTTTAAAAATATATGTATATCTGTTTTAAATCAATATGCTCCTGTTAAGGAAGTTCGTATTAAACAGCAACAGAACAATGGATAAATGATGATATTTTACAAAGTATAAATGCTAGAGACAAAGCTTTTAAGTATTATAAGAACAATAATTCTTCTGAAAATTATGTTAAATTTCAGCAACTCAGGAATAGCACACAGTCTCTTATTCACATTGCTAAAAAAGATATTTTAAAGAAAGTATTGAAAATAACAAATATGACTCCAAGTCTCTGTGGAAATGTTTGAAACAGCTTGGTCTATCATCCAAGAAATGTTGGTTTTACTGGCAACATTGTGTTGAAAATTAATGATGAAGTCAGCTTTGATTGTTTAAATGTTGCTGAAAAATTCAATAGTTTTTATACTACTGTAGCAGCTTAAATAGTTGAAAAATTACCAGCTAGTTGTTGTAATTATGTTAAATCTTTTGTTGCTAATTTATATTTGTTTAAAGGTATTTTTCCTGATAGTTTCTCTTTTTCAGTCGTCTCAGAGAATAAAATACTTAATTATTTTAATAGATTGATTGCTAATATGGCCACGGGTTTGGATGGTATCCCATGTAGGTTCCTTAGGGACAGTGCTAGTCCATTAACCCACATTGTTAATCTTTCCATTATACAGGGTTCTGTTCCTGATGATCTTAAAAATGCCCGAGTTATCCCTCTATATAAAAAAAGGACTATAAAACCGAAGTTGGTAATTATCGATTAGTTTCTATTTTGTGCATTATTTCAAAGATTTGTGAAAGGGTTATATATGATTAAATGGAAGGTAATTAAAATTTAAAAAAAAATATACAGTTTTCAGTCTGGTTTCAGGCGCGGGTTTTCTACAGATACTTGTCTCATCCATCTTTCAGATTTTGTTAAATTTCAAATGGATACAGGCAATATGGTTAGAATGGTTCTCCTTGATCTGCAGAAGGCCTTCGACACCGTAAATAACAGTATTTTGATAATGAAATTAAAAGCCATTGGTCTCAGTTCAGATGCTGTCCTTTGGTTCCAGTCTAATCTCTCTGATCGACATCACAGTCTGTAACTTTTTACCACTCAGCTTACTCAGCCAGGTAGTGTCTGATACAGTTAGAAAACCAGCATGAGTGGCCCTAAACAAATTGATAATGACCACAGACTGACAGAACCATGATTCCTAGGTAATTAATTACCCTCTCACTGTGCTCTATGCCAGATGTTAATATCAGTGGTCAGTGATAAACGCTAGTTGAACTGTTTAATATATTGTATTTCACAGTAGGAGTATTAAATGCATGTTTTTAACAATTTACACAAAATATGTAATTTAAATGGGAACTTAATATCAAACAAAATTCCATAATAATACACTTTATATAATCATATTAAACATATTTTAATACAGATACAATGGATACTCTTTGAAAACAATAAAGAAATAATTTCAATTATAAGTTTCTGGAGATAGGCATCAGAATCAGAATAACTTTCAAAATAAAGATTTACATCTCTTATTCGCAGAGTTCATTTATCAAGATTTAATCATTTTCAGGCTTTATGTATTAAAACGATGTCAGAAAATTGAAAATAAAACGAAAAATGAATGATACACAATATTAATGAAACAAAATTCTCACACTCGTACATGTATAAATTTGATACATGTTCATATTTCTAAATTGTTTACTGTAAAATAGCCTACTGTTGAATAATAAGTTTATAAAATTATATACAAGTAAACGGCAATACCCAATATGTACAGTTTTAACGTGTATATGCTCTCGGCAGTATTGTCTTAGCATTTAATTAAACTGTGCATGCTGACGGATAGAGGGATTCTTATCTTGGATCATACATTTTTGGTCAGTTAGGCTGTCCATGGCTAATGATAACAATTAGGCATCACGCTGTGCTAGAAATCAGAGAATTCTCTGGGAAGGTGGTAAACTATTTGAGACTGATCAGTTAGTTGATGTGTCAGGTACTCATTCCAACCTGGTTTCTGTCACATGTGGCGTACCCCAAGGTTCAATTTTAGGCCCCCTGCTATTTTTGATCTACATTAACGACATGTCGGCAGTGGTCCAAAACAAACTGTTATTATATGCTGATGACTCAGGGATTCTTGTTCATGGTAAAAATATAGCCGACATTGAACTTCTTTTATCTTCAGAGTGTGTAAGTGAATGGCTTATAGATAACAAGCTATCACTTCATCTTGGTAAGACAGAATCCATACTCTTTGGTTCAAAGCCTAAGTTAAGGTCACAAAGTACTTTAAATATTTCATGTAATGGTACAAATATTCAAGCCACAAGTTCGGTTAAGTATCTTGGTGAAGTTTTGGATCAAAATCTTTCATGCAATGATATTGCAAGGTCTGTGGTTAAAAGGTCAAATGCCCGGTTAAAGTTCTTTTATAGAAAAAGTAAATATTTGGATCTTAGCACTAGGAAAACTTTGGTCATGTCCCTGGTACAATGTCATTTTGACTATGTTTGCTCTTTTGGTACCCTAGTTTGACTCAATATTGAAAAACTAGGCTTCAGACTTCCCAAAATAAATTGATCAGATTTGTCCTAAATATGCATAGCAGGTCTCATGTTGGTATTGAACAATTTAAGTCACTGAACTGGTTACCTGTTTCTAAGAGAGTAGATCAATTAACTCTATGTCATGTTCATAAGATAAAGTCTGACACATGTCCTAAATATCTTAAGGAGCATTTTGTTCCCCTGAATTTTGCCCATGACCGATGTACCAGATCTAGAGTGTCTGCACTCCCTGTGACCGGTTAACTTGATAAAAGTTATAGTTTTTGTGACACTGGGAGATTTTCTTTCCCAAAAGTTGGAAGTTTGGGTAAGAAATCTTTTGCTTACAATGGTATTGTTCTGTGGCATAGTCTCCCACAATCACTTAAGAATATCGAATCTTCCCACTCGTTTAAGCATGCCATCAAAACCCACTTAATGGACATTTAATTGTATCACAGTCATTTTAACTTAGCTTTAATCATTGTACCTGTTTTATTCCAATTTTAGTTAAACATTGACCATGTTTCACTTTACTGCATATTGATCTTAAATAATTGCATTTTTTTTTTATTTTTTTTTTTAAATAATATTTAATGTCTTTGATTTAGTTTGATTTAAGTATGAATAACAAATATGTGATGCAACATCGAATGTGATACTCATAAACATGTGATATGTATTATGTGATCTCATTAAGAATTACTAACTGAACTAGTATTTTTGGGCTAACACGGTATTAATTATCATTGATACAAGAAAAAATGACTTTCTGTGTCAGGCTGCCAATATTTCTGGGACCACAATGGAAATAAGTGAATTCATTTTCGCTTTTTGTCTTATCCCTGGTAATGATTAGCATATCATGGTAATATTTATATATTTGAACTTATATTTGTTATATTATGCCATGTATAACTGTAAAAGTCATTCATCAGTATGTGTTAGTATGTATCTATTTATTTGTATCTCACCATGATTTGTGTATCAGAGCCAAAATAAAACTACTACTACTACTACATGGGTTAGTTTTAAAGCAACACATGTTGATACAGCGAACCAATTAATATATCATCGGACGTTGTTTAACAAGGAAGCAACGAACGTGTCTGAGTTATTACGTAAACATTGGAAGTGAATGGTGATTCATTAAATGAAAAACAAAATTATGCAACATACGATAAATCAAGAATTTACATTCTATAACAATAAAGTCATCAATCGTATACGAGTATTTTAATGACATCGTTAAATTTCTATAAGCGTTGTAAAATGTCGTTTTGGATATGTTGCATGTACAATTCATTAATAACAGACATTGTACTATAGAACTTGAGAAGTGAAGTTTTAATGGAAATGAACTTTTATTCACAAATAAACGTAGAAGAAACATGTGCGTCGAACAGTATTATCATATGCATTCACCATTACCCTTCCATTAAAGATGCTTGTGTATGAACTAAAAGTGGTATGCTATCGACACAAACTTAAATATCCCGTAAATATCCCGTAAAGGGAAAATGACATCGTCTTATTCTTTTAGAATAGCTGAAAGCTGATCGGCTATGCTAATATATCACACAGAAAATATCTTTGAATGATCGCTGATGACGTTAAAATGTGTATCACTTTTGTAACGCACACAGGGTTTTAATAACATTCCTGATGCATAACGATTCCACAAAAGTGACGTTTTCCTATATTGTATAGGTATATGTTGTTAATTATTTAGATGTCAGTTGAAATACTCACTTATCAAGCTGCTAAGCTAACTATTGAACTGTCGCACAAGCGGAAAACCCTTAGGATAAGAAATGGTCTGACACAATAATTAATTATTACTATGTAAAGTAACCGAATTTTTAAAATAAGTCATCGAGGCACTGTTATTTTGACTCACAGATGTATATATTGGGCACACTTGTGCAGGAAATATAAGCAATGGTCGTAGTACAATTTGCAATTTAATACATTTGCGTTCGCTTGACAGCATGACCATTTAACAGTCTGCATAAATGACAATTTCATACGACGATTTATGTTTAAAATTACATAAAAAAATTCCCTCACGCCAATTTTATATTTCATCGTAGATATAACTGAAAAAGTATTTCCTTATAATTAGTATTTTATACATACTGTTACATGTCTTTTATATTTACCACAAACGATTATAAACGCCTACGTCAAATGGTTAAGAGAGGCGTGCATTCAAATACACTTAACACTCCGTTGTAATATGTATAAGGTGCTGTAGGTTATCTCTAAATACAACATTACTACAAAAGAGCGATGTATTTTATGCCTCACAATCATCAAACATGTGCACAGACAATGGTCTCTGTAGCATAGAGTTAGGTTTAGAAGAAATAGCTAAAATTAAGTAATAAGTCGTATAAATGTGTTAATTTATCAAGTTACATAAGACACATATATCCGTATATTCATAATTAAATGCTGACAGGTGAGCATAAATAATGACAGACACTAAAAAAAAACGATATTTTGGTAAATTCCCAAACCCACTAGCATAGTAAACACTATAATATACTGATATGCAGCACATGTACAACAATGAACTAACGTAGTGTGTTTCGGACAAAGTTCGGAAAAAAAGTTAAACAACCCATATAAATATGGCTAGAAAATCAAGAAAAGACAGTGATGCAAAAACATTGACTACGCTTTTTAAAATCTATTACACACAACTGCATGTTTTAAAAACATTGCTGTCGGTTTCGAAAATAATTCAATAGCTTTAAGCAAAAGAGAAAATGCTGAATGGATATTATACGCCATGAACGTTCAAATAATGTATTCATTTGGCGGTATTCTTATATACACAAAATGCTTCTATTATTATTTGGCATAAGTATTCAATTAATAATTTATAATAATTAAACTAGAATTATAAATTATATTCTCATACTATTTTATATATTGAAGTATTTTCGTAGACAATCGTGTACTTTACGTAAGAGTACAAATGACAATAATACTGAACACACTATATATGAAAAATAACGGATGAACATTTCATTTTCAAAAGTATACTCGTGGTTTACATTTGGTTAAAAATGCTGGCGCTGCAATTTTTAAATTAATACTATTGTGTACATTCTTAAAAATTGATGAGACTAGCCCTTTTTAAGTACAGAATATTTCAAGAAGATTAAGGAATGCTATGTGCATAATAATTACGACTTAATTAGCGACATTAATACAGACACGGATATATCAAATGCCATCTATTCCTGTCTTACATAACATATGTCCGTTGACAATGAACCTTTTCTGTTTGTTATATATTTATGTGCGTTTGTTTTCATTTCTATGTAATGAATAGACTGCTGAATAAGGGCAAAACCCTCTTACGCATAAATTATAAATCACAGTCAGACAACTGTCATCGCAATATGACATAAATCAACGCACCTGGTTCATTCAGGTTTTTTTTCCAGATTCGTGGCTGTAGTTCATGTACTGAACATAGGGAGCAACATATGTTGACACAGGGATTTGCACATTGTAGTTGGTATTGTTATGTTGTTTTGCCATTTGGCATACTCCACAAATTATTTGCGAAATATGCTTCTATACTCATCACGTGTCCAAGCCTACGTTACACAATACAATACATATACAATTTGTATTAAAGACACCGTTTTTCAGTATAAATATCAAATCGGTTTATTATATATTGTCAACATCGTTCAAATAAATAAGAGCATCACATGCGCGCACTTTATTATCTGCATTGTATGTGCGTTATATATGTGACAATTTATTGAACTGTAACAAACGTCGCCTATAAATCATGTTATATGGTCTTGGCTTTGTAAATGCAGTTCGGCATGAATATAAATGTACTTAGTTATGTATGCATTATGGGTTCATTCTAAGGGCAGGTCAATGTCAACATATTATTGTGATCACCCGACAGTGATTAAGACCACTTTTATAATCGTAAAAACTGGACTCGAAAATGTCCACGATACATTATCCAGAAAATATTAAATACACACATACCATCAATTTATTAAAATAATGGAATGTAACGATATATATCATAACATGCCGTGGTAAGTATAGAATAGGACAAATATTGGGAACTGCTTACCAACATAATACTTGAAAATTAGTTCATGAACTACATCTAATTGAAACGAAATATGACTGCTCAGGGACCTATACTAGATGTCATATTCCGATATCAAATGTAGATTCACGGACAATGGTTTGTGTTCAATATGAACATCTTCCCCAAAGAGCAGACATCAAGTCGGGTTAATATTAATTGTACGCATATCTTATGTCATGTGGTCCCAGAAATACTTAAAGGGACTTTTTCACGATTTGGTAAATTGACAAAATTGAATAACACATGTTCAAGATTTACAAATTGGTGTTGTAGTTTTCATATTTGAGAGAAAAACCAGTAATACTGAACATTTATTATGCGCTAAAATATCCATTATATACCTATATTTGGCGATTTGAAAACCTGAAAATTACAAAGCGTTACAAACGCGAAACGATTGAATAATTTGAAGATTTCTGATGTTATCGTTATATTTAGTGACATTACGAGGATTGCTTATATAAAGTATAAAATACACCACTCACTGTATGAGAACGGATGGCCGAGTGCAAGACTTTTACTCCAAGCGTCAGTGAATCGAGCCCAGTTTTTTTCTTTCTTGAATTTTTCTCTTGTTTTTTACTGCAGTTATTTAGTTTCAATGTTTACATTTATCAAATTAAAACTTGTTTCCGTAAAAATTGCTTAAAGATTCCCCATTTCAATAATAATTTTTAATATGTCATTCCAATAGTCCTAATCTCTATTTATTTTTATTTTTGTAGAGTATTGTTTGTTATTTGATTTTAATTTAGCGAATTTGATCGAATGTAGCAAAATATAGCGCAAGCTTAATAGTCAATTAGGCCAATATGATCGAAACAAAATTAATACAAAATCAACCTGAAATACCAAAAACAAGTTTTGGATCAGCACAAAAAAGTTTTGTCGAGTTATCTGAAAACTATTTTTTTAATATTTAAAACACGATTTTTATACAAAATTTTAAGTACTGGTAGTGTATCAACGCCAATTATCTTGTTATACTTAGAATGTACACCTTTGCATCTGTTTTTATCAAACGTGTGTTTGTTGTAAGAAACAACTTCAAACAGTTATTCAGTTTAAAAGCAAATTATGCGATTTCCAATCACAACATATAACAAATTGCGTACTTAAAATAAATGTTCTCGTGCCGTATTCGTAGCCCATATAATTACTTGTGTATGTTTAATATATTCGTAACACTTAAATACCACCCGTGTTTCCTGTTTTATTTATGATTACACGTTTTGATATCTTGTTACCATACTTTAACCACACTTATCTAATAGTATAAAAGAAGTTCTTGCACACATTTAAACGTTAAACCATGTTTTTACATTATTTGCACTAATATTGTTTTGTTTTATCACTACTTAAATTAAACGTTTCGTACAATTCAAGTTATCCGTTCAGGTTAATTCAGTGCATTGGTAAGTGTTTTCTGATANAAGACTCAAAACACGTTATTTCGTTCATAAAAAAAAAAAAAAAAAAATGAAGAAGATCTGGGGGTATGACAAGAAATTATATCACACATTTTTACTTGATGCAATATAAGTTTTTGTTAGTTTTGTAACCTGGTGAAGTACGCTTTCCGATAACATGATGCAACATTTATCCCACACAATCCCGGTATAAGACAAGTTCGCCAAAAAACGGTTACCGTGACCAGACTTTAAAAAGTAAAAATAACATAGCTTAAATGTCAATAAAATGAATAGAATCACAAATGTAAAACCTTAAAATAAAAAATGTATTAGCATTTAACGCGTCTACAACCACTTACGCACATCTTTGTCAGATATTTAAACGTATTTCAAAGATATATTATGATCAAAGAGTCAAGTGTCGATTTTTCGTCAAATCAAAACTTATTAAACACATTTTTGTACGGATTTACGATACTTTAAGAAAGTGTTTCAATCGATTTTTTGCTTAGTCTAATTATTATGAATGATGGTACCAAATGAAAGTAACAACAGGTACTAATGTTTATAAGTTTGGTTATATTTTACTTCAAATAAGCACTTAATAACTTGCCTTAACATTGTACATGATTACTTTATGTAACGAAACGTACAACATAAAAACAGTTTGCAATATATTCTAGTGAACTTTGCCTTACAAATTGTTCATGAAGCACACTGTCACACATGAGAATTTAAAGATGTATTACCGTAATACAGTGATGTCCCGCATGCAAATGACAAATGTTAATGCGTGATAACAATATTTATATGTACACGACTTCTTTTTTATCAAACATTGATATATAGTAAACTACTCGGTTGTTCCTAGAAACGACAAATCCTTTACAATTTTATTCAGACAGGTATTTTAAGTATTGTGCTATTATAAATAGTATTAGCCTTATAAACTAACTAATATATACAATGCAATAAATTAAATCGGTGACCTAATTAAAGTCTATTTAATGTTAATGTTAAGTATTTGTCTCAAGTACTCTGATTGCTGTTCTTGGGCTGTCCAGGTTTGTTATTTATATTCCTCAAAATCCGAGTATGCACCATTCTAAGTGTAACTAGAAAGCGCATACATCAGACAATAATACACGTGTGCAACACACTTGTGTTGAACATAACAGCAAATTTATACAAATATTCAAATGAATGTGCAAAGCTTATGTCATTAATTGCCGTTCAGACATATTAACTTATTGTATCTTAACGTTTATTTTTTGGTTTGTTAAAGCTGTTATTCGAAGAATACTAAATACTGGAGTTAAAACAAAGACTTAACGGTCTTAGATATTTTAACTGTATGTGTACTCTTCAATAATTTATCGCTAATGTATTTGTAGAAATTATGTTATATGATAAATAGTTATTGTCGTATATAGCAAGTCAATACTTCACTACCTGTTCACTGTTGCAAGCGATAAAGTTTAAAACAAGCGTGTTACGTTCAGCTGTTGAACGACACATATTTAATATAATATTTCACTTTTTATTTAAACATGTGATTACATTAAACATTATTGACCTTAATATCACGTTTAAAGCTTAAACATGTAATACACGGCGACATACCTTAGTATACTCGTTAACTTCACGCGTCTCAATTGCACATTGGCAACGTTTTCAGTTAATGTTTGAACAAGTATTTCTGAATTGATCCTTACATGATTCAAATCGCAAAATTCATAAAGATGTATTGTTGTCTCATTTTAAAGTTTACATAATAATTAACATAAAACATAGTTTATACGACATGTAGTGGGATAGGCTCACATAGACCGCAACAAAGATTGAGTGTAAATTAGTTGTATGTGGTACTGAAAAAAATATGTACTGTGACATAAGCGAGGCGACCGATCGCTGTGACGAGCATGTTTACCGTTTTATTAATTGCCAATTATACTGCGAAAACATGAGTATTATGATTTGTTTATTATCCCTTGGCGTGAAAAACGACACAAACATCAGGGTGTGTCGTTGTGGCATATTAAGTATTTTAACCTTTAATTTAAGCATAACATCAAGAACCAGAGCAACATCGATGTATATTGAATCAACAAACAATAAACAGCGATTTTATACATGTTTATAACACTTAAAATGAAATTAACCTCAAATCACCAGTTAAGCATTAACCAGTTTGTCTTACTTTGTAGAGTATGTGTATTTGTTGTCTTATGTTGTTATATTTGTGAAATAGTCATTCGTTACCAAGGGTATTTTTAAGCCATCAGTTTAAAAATTGCTCATGTAGTACGTTCTAACAAAACCAAGCACCGGAATAAAAATGACGCTATAATGACACTAGAGAGAACACACATGTGGATTCATTCAATTCACAGCTTTATAGTCTGCGACCACGGCACTTCACCACTTACAAACCATTCCATATAATTAGAGAATGAACTATAAGTTGTACCTGTGTGTGCTAATATCAAACTATCAGACAGGACATGGATTGATTCGCAATAAATGAGGCGCAAGGTCCAGACTAATATGCGCGCAATGCAAAAAACGTATCTGCTGTAACATTACATTAGACTTGTGTCATTGGGTTACATGTCGCACGTATTTTAAATTTACATCTCCGAGTACAGAGGAATGTATATTTATACATTTCCGAAAATTATTACATCCATAAAACAAGTCTGTTATTTACTGAAGAAAATTCTTACATTCCCAAAATATATGTTGAATGATTTCACATTCAGTGTCTCAAAGGATACAGTTGGCTAAAGTGGCGTAACCGATTTAAAAAAGAAGGAGTTTGTTCCAATGATTCTATGTTCAAATATTGAGCGGACCCGGTATATCGTTTTCATCTGTGTAAAAAGTATGTCGTTAATAAGTCTGGTGTTCTATCCTGTCTGTGAACATTCTCTTGATTGATCCAGTTTTGTAATTGTTTATTAATGTTTCTATATATAGCTTCAACCTGTTTGAAATATATCCAGAACCGATTTTATATGCAGTATTTAGTAACTTTATTATACTCCAGTTCTCTAAAAATAGTATATCACCTCTTGGAGGCAGGTAATTTTACCTTGTGTTTGAGTAAAGGATACATTTCCACTTATAAATGCGTGATTTCGAGCCCTGAGAAAACAATGGTGACCAATTTTGGCAAAAATTCGTTTTAAAAGTCAATTGTAAAACCGTACGAACCTGTGCTTTTATTTTTTGCTATGTTTTTGTTTAACTGCTACAATAGAAGCCATTTTTAATGTGATTGGTCCTTCTATACATTTCACTGTGCACTTGAAATTTTGGGTATGTCTATGCCATCATCATAAATATTTAAATCTCCATCGTTAACGTTTAAAGTTTGAGACTGGTATAGTTTTTATATAATAAGGCGTTTTTTTAATGTAAGTTGGTTATCTTATATCATTATATTTTCATATATTAAGTTGGTCATAGTCTGTGTCGTATAATTGTATTTTTAAGGTTAAAAAAATCACCATTTTGAACCAATGAAGCTCTCTACCGTAAAACGGACCCTTGTTGTGTTTCATCATATATGTTTTTAAGTTCAACTTATAATATACATATATATATATATATTTATTGAACATTATCACCTGTGATTTTGTTTTACTTTAATTTTTTACGATTTCGAGTTTTAGTTGCTATACACGATGGGAACTGTAAGATATATCTTTGCCCTTTAATTCCATATGTAAAGTATCGAAAAGAAGTTGATCGTCAATCGTGAATTCTATGTCTTTGTCTTTCATAAGAGAAATGTTTTCAAAATTATAAGGAAGACCTTGTATTGGATATTTCGTTTAATGTGCTATTAATTGTGTTTAAGTATCGTTATTACCTAACAGACTAGTATTATTCTTCCATTTTCATTTACAATTAGTAAATTGTAACGACATGATTACAATTGATGATTTAATTGGAAGCTTAGTAGAATTTTTACAACGATAGAATGCTGGTATTTCAAGCGGTGATAAAAGGAAAAAGTAAAGCCTAGCGTGCGGTTAGGGGCATGTTCGTCTCCGTATATATCGTTCCATAACAGAATAGTTAACTCTGAGATGGTCTTCTATATGATTTATAACAGTTGCATTGCATAATTACACATCACATTTTTATAATGATCGTAATTTATAGTTTTGTATAATACTTAATTGAAATTCCCACAGATGAAGAAAGAATTACTACCATTCATGCCAATTTAATGGAACATATTATTTTTTAATAGTCCGGGATATCAGTGTTTAGCTCATATATAGTAACACAAGTTTAAATCTGGTTTCTGCGAGATTAAAATCAAGCAGAATGAAGTTTCCTTGGTCATCATAATAAGCGTTATGTACTTCGTACTCATGCAGTTTGTAAAAGAAAGTGCAATACCGCGGGAAACGGAGGAGCCATAAATCATAAATCAGTCCACCTCCCATTCTGAGTTAGAAGTTTTATATTGATCACAAACAAAATGTTTATCTTAAAAACAGAATATGTCACAATTTGTATATTTTAAATGTTAAAATACTTGTTATCTTTTTTTCTTGCTATGGGTGTCTCAGTTTGAAGATAATATTTTTAGTGACATTAACATGGTCGACCGCATGATGTTCTATTTAATGTGCACTACCTGTCACGACGATTTCCATGGGCGTTGACTACTGGGAACAAGCTGCACTGTAGTAATACATTCATGTGCATATATTTTAATTCTGATACAATTGCTCGACTGTTAAGTTAGGGTTTAACCATAATAAGCTGAAATAATTTATATCTGACTTCTGGGAAAAGGCTGCACTGAAGTAATATATATGCATGTGCATTTATTTTATTTCTAATACAATTGCTTTACTGTTTAATAGGGCTAAACCATAATTAGCATAAATAATTTATCTCATGGAGAAGATTGTCATTTCATTATGATAATCAACATAACTATTAATTACGCTTATTTTCAGATGTCTTGGTTTTATTTCTGAAGTTTAGCATTTACATTAATAAAATTGTCATTATGAACCGCGGTACATGAGTATACGGCTTCATCAAAGTCAACATGCTATATTTATTATCTTAATGTGATAGGTGACCGTTTATCTATTCAATACATGACGATCTATACAAAACACACATAAAACAACGATTAACGTTGATGGCATTGCCTTTGAACGGTCATGCAAGGAATCAGTTGTTGGCAAGCCTAATTTTATTTTGAGCAAGCTATTGTAGATATACGGATATCGTTGTTTATTCATCTTATAAATTGGGTCGACATCGTACATCTAAAGTCAACTTATTATTATTTGCCTTGTATTATTTTGAAATGTGGTCAAACGAGTACATAAACAGTGAAAGCATCTTAAACTACAAATGCCCCAGCACTGGTGGTGCAACAAACCTATTGCATTCTAGAAAGAATTATTATAGATTGAAAGTTATTTGTTTTATCCAACTTTTACAGCAAATTCGGTTGATTAAAGCCCCGTTGATTAAATTTCTGCTATAAACCACGGCACAAAATGACGTCATTTGTTCGACAAAATGACGTCATAAATCCTTAAACTCATTTTGTTTAAATAAAAGGGTTATGGAATAAAAAGTGGGATAAATAGCCAAGGCTCGTGCTTGTTGTTTTCTAAGCCTCGCATGATAAACCTGATCTATAGTCAACACTAACCTATTATTCTCTATTTCTCTTTTTCTTGTTCAAAACTGTAAATTAATGGTTGCACAAAATCCATAACCTGCTTATATAGCATCGATCTATTTTAATAAACTTACACAACCGTTTCTTGTTCACAACTGTAAATTTGGTTCGCACCATCCATAACCTGATATATAGCATATATCGATCTTAATGAACTTACATAGCAGTTACTAAGACATGATTTATATATTTGATTTAACATTTTAATCGATCACCAGCAATGGATGTTGTTCCCCCACCGCTGTGTTGGTTGAATTAATGAGAGCATACATGTATATTACCGAATTGTTGTCATTACATGTTCAGTAAGACATCAAGATGAATTGCAATATGTTTTGTTACAGAATAAGCTACATATATATTTCTTGTGCTTTTGGTTGTTTCTTTCTTCACAACTTACCTATTTACATAATTATTTTTACGAAAAATACCAATTGGTTTGGAGAATAGAAACTTGTACATTTCATCATTGTCCTTTCAGCAAACGGTATTGAAAGCCTTAATTATTACATCTAATTCATGATCTATGGAACGGACATGACATGTAATGCAAGACCTTTCGTATACCGAAAAGTATATGTAAACAACTTAAGAATTAGAATAGCATCGCCATAAAACCATTCAACAAATGTTTCACAGTTGTATAATAAATTTATTGGATCCGGTTTACAAGTAAACATGGCTTTTTAGTGTGAGATTACAAATATGATGTAATATATCATTAAGCTTAGACCCTTTATGTAAATAATAATCAGGGAACTTGTTGAATGCAACATCGTTATTGTACTGCACTCACACTTTTATTAAAGCCTGCATAACGCTAATCAATTAACGCACATTTTGTAATATATTTCGTAAAATAAAGTTAACATATAAATAATCAGTGTTTCTTATAGCAATAGCATAAAAATTACCGTTTGATGTGCTCTGGTTATATACATTAAACACGATACAAAATGCTCGTTTTTATTTTTTGTGGTACAATATATTCAACACATGTTCATGTTCAAATTTAGTTTTCATCTGTCGTATGAATAGATATCGTTGCGGGAAATTAAAATCTGTCACCAGACCACATCTAGCGTTGAAAGTTTGGCTATTGCTTTAAAGGACACTGACTATCACTACGTTAACTTTATTTTACGAAATATATTACGAAATGTGCGTTGATTTTTAAAGCGTTTTAGAGGCTCACATGCAAAATCAAACGGCATATTATATTTTATTTATTTATTGTTTAAATGATTTTTTATGCGTTTCTCGTGGTTCTCTACAGAGGTAAACTAGCCGTCGCGACCTCCTTTTCACATGGTTTAATATAGAAATCGATGTTGTTTGTTGTTGTGCTAACTGTTTTGCTGTATTCATTTTTTTAATTATGTAACTGTTATGTTATTCGTTAACAGAATGAATTACTGTTCTGCTTTATTCACATTTAATAATGCAGATACCCATGGTATCACACTTTTGTGTTATCTTACTGTTTATAGCTAATTCCTTTAGTTTCAATTCTGAAGTATGTTACATGGTATAATATCGTCGGATAATATGATGGAGCATAAGTCGCAAAATCTGAATGTATTGATAATGAGAACATGCATATAAAAGCCAACAGACTCGTATTTATTTAATTCTTTTTCTGTGGTTTGTTGGAATTTACCAGTGATTTTAAAGCATTTATTCAATGTTTCAAACAAAATAAAACTGTAAAAAGTAACAGTGTAAAGTATCGATCAGCTTCATTGTTCAACTGTGAAAAACGTCTTTTCTTCGCTTCATTCACCTTTATTACCCTTTTTTGTAAATTTAAATAAACAGTGGAAAAAGCATTACATAAAGAACTAAGTAATATCTTCTCTTTTTAACGTTTTTTTGCAGTTTTTGCAACTTCATCATCAAAACCAGTTTTCAAAATGATTTACTTTGATTTTGACTAAGTTAACTGTGATTGTTTGTTGATCAGCTAATTGTCTTAGATATGCGCTTACATGTTATTAAAAATGTGAGAATATTGCAAACTGTAAAATCGCAGTACTATTCTGTTCTCTTCAAACACTTTCGGTGTCCAATATGAGTGAAAAGTCAGGTTTACCTTCGCTTCTGACATGCATTACATCTTCAGTCGACTTCACATCAACTATTACCCCCTTGCCCGTTCACTAGGTCATACGCTGTCCGTTAACAAGAATAATTGTCTGTACTAAATGAAAGATGAACATTTATTGTACAAAGAGTAGTAATTCCGATATATATTTTTTACCGATGATTTGCATACTAATTTATCAATTTTGGAACGCCCTTGATTTCTTTGAATCGTCCGAAACATCAAACAAATGTTTCGCACTACACATAACGTGACAAATAGCACAGATTAATCTTTATAGACGTACATTAAAAATTATACGTTAAAACATATTTTATTTTAGAAACAAGCATACCATATAGTGCGGTTACAAAGTATGCATTCATAGTTACAACTGATTTACATGTTCCGAAAATGGATATGAACGAAATACCATGTCTTGTATTGTTTTTATCCGCACATAGTTTTTGCAGGATTGTAACTTTACAATTTAATTGGTAGTAGTCGTTTTTTTAGTAAACATACAATAAGGCATTTTAAACAGAAAAAGGAAAGTTGTAATATAGAAGGCAAAAAAGTTGCAATGTACAAAACAATATGTAATACAATTAGAAGTAACGAACAATGACATTGAGACAAGTATCGGACGAAGGAAGGTAATGGAACGTTCCGATATAGTGTGGAACACAGAGGTTTGAAAGATGTTTGTTATTTTTTATTGTTTTTCATTTTGGTATTTTGATGTTTTGATGTGACAGATAACTAGGTATCAAAGCGTTTACTTTGCTTAATATACGTGTGAACTGCATCAACATACGCATATTTTTTTCAAATTCAATAATTTCGTCTCCATACAATAATTTGTTCATAGATGTAGGTTCCAAAGGGGTAATTGCATTGATGAGAACTTATCGGTGTTGCCTTAAACGGTTGCATTCTAAAAAAAATAATGATATACGGTTTCAATAGCATACACCTACATAAGGGTGACTGAACAATATTGCACATATAAATGTCTTGATTTAATGAACTACAATGAGTCTAGAATGGAGCATTTGTTGGCCTCTTTCGCCATATTAGTACAGTAAATTAGGTTTAGTAGTATCCATAGAAAGGACCATTTTAAACGAGTGAAGAGAATCAGCCTAAAGTGTGTCTGTTATTGTGGAGGGAACGAATGAGTTTTAGTATTAGGTCGTGCGAGCTGTCACATTTCGATGTTTGCTCCTTTACGTAATGGATAAGAGCTGTTGCTTCCGACTGTGTCAGGTACTAAAGATATTAGGTACGCCGCTGAAAGGTTTTTAGTAATTGTGTACATAAGAATAAGTTTATGATTTCGGCGCCGTACATTTAGTTTTTCCCATCCAACTTCTTTATAAAGCTCGTTTATGAAGACAAGTTTCGTACACCCCGATACAATTCGCGCAGCTTCAGTTTGAATTTTTTCTAATTCATCTTTTTGAAATTTACAGCAATTGTCAAATACAACATCAGACTATTAAAGTATGTGTCTTATACATGAACAGTATATGACTTCCCACGCTTTCCTGTCAAGAGTATGGTTAAGTTTACGCATTGTATTTAGCCGTTTCCATGCTTTGTGCATTATGTCCGTGCCATGAACAGTCATTTATCAAGTGGAGCCCTACGTGTTTATGTACACAAACTTCGGGGATCGTGACGTTTTGCATTGTCAGAGGAGGGTGGATTGGCTTATTTTGTTTTCGAGATATGATGAGAGATTCTGACTATGATGGTTGTAATGTTACCAGCCATGTTTGAGTCCACGTATTTATTCGGTCAATTTCAGCTTGCATTAAGGTTGCTGTCTGATCAGGATAATTGACAATCATGTACAGGCTTGCACCGTCTGCAAAAAGGTTAATACATGAGTGGATATTCGATACAATGTCATTTATGTATATTAAAAACATTAGCGGTCCAAGAATAGATCCATTTGGGACACCGGCGGATATCTTTTCAAATCTTGATTCAGCTCCTGGAAGAACCACCTTCTGTTTTCTGTCAGACAAATAGTTTGATATCCATTTTAACAAGTCCCCTCGTATGCCAGCGCAGTGAAGTTTGTAAAGAAGTCCCTTGTGTCAAACTTTGTCGAAAGCCTACCTTATATCAAAGAAGACAACTCTTACTTCGAGGCCATTGTCCAGGGAAAGTTGAAAATGGTTATTTAGTATCCTCTCAAAAACCTTTTTGAGAGTATTTAACAGAGATGCAGGTCGAAAGTTAGATAAAAAAGATGGATCGCCTTTTTTAAATACTGCACATACGTTTGCTTTTTTTCCATATGTGTGGCATTTCACATTTGGACAGACTAGCATTAAGAAGATTACAAATCGGGGTGTTTAATTGTTCCATACATTCGCGTAACATTCGATTGTCAATTCCATCAGTACCAGGAACTTTCCCCAATTTCAAATTCTTAGAGGCGTCTCATACTTCATTTTGCGTTAAAGTAATATAGTTTATTGTATGTACACACGAGTTGTTGCTTGGTGGAAGTTCATCATTTGTATCGTTAATATGAGATTGAGATGCAAAGTATTCATTAAGCATATTGGCCATCAGTGATAAGATCGTTCGTTCTTTCTTCACGTAGTGATAATATTGTTTTATTATCTCAGGGAGAAATACAATTTCGCAAAAGTTTCAACCAATCTTTTAAATTAACATTAGATGATTTGAATGTGTTACTGTTGCTAAGGTTTTCAAAATGCTGTGTTTGAGCATCTCGGACAAAAGGAACAACTTGATAACGAACAGTTCGAAAGTGTTCCCAATGAGTACCGGAGTTCGAAATTTTGACTTTGTGATACAACCGTTGTTTACGTATGTTAGACTTAATCACATGATTCCGCCACGGGGCATCACCTGTTCTAATACAAACATTTGTTTTTGTAATAGACTTCAAAGCAGCATCATATATAGCGTGTGTGACATTTTGTGTGTATATATTAATATCCTCATCTACAAGCTGTTCTCATTGTACGCCTGCGATTAATGTTCGCAATTTATTATAGTCACCTTGGTCATAACGCCAAATATGTCTACTAACTGTTTTTCGATTAGGTTTTTTGTGTTTAACTATACCAAAAACTGGACAGTGAAAACGTATGTTTTGGTTAAGAAACGGTTCGCCAGTACCAGATGTAATGATGAAATCGGGATAACTAACGAATATTAGGTCAATCACAGTTGTCTGTTCTGTGAAATGTATTAGATTGTGTTGGGTACATAATCCGTCAATTTTACGTCTTGAAGGTAACGCGTTTGTATTTAATGTACATGTATTTAAATTAAAATCACCAGTAATAATTATATCGTGCATGCCAGTGTCAGTCGCTAATCCAAAAGAGGTTTCTATAAGGTTCATGTATGAGGTATCGGAATTTGGTGGAGGAAGACTACTCTAAATAATAATGTTTTTTTATTACATAATTTTATTTCAATCCATTCATATTCTTATCCGTTTGGTTCGAGATCATGTCTACGTATGTATGTTAGTGTTTCATGTAGATATATTGCTAACCCCACCGTTGGATCAAGCGGTCTATCCTTTTGGATCGGTGAATGATAACGGTACCATGAAAACAGATATCACTCTAGGGCGTTGTACTGCTGAGCCAGGTTTCGGAAAACGCTATAACATCACATGAATTCAAACCTGAGAAACGAAGATAAGTTTTGTTTGCAATACTTTGTTCGTTATAGTGGACACATGAAAACATGTTTCGCGCGGGATTAACAAGACTACTCTCCAAAGAGCTCACACTTGAGTAAGACGTATTGCGTGCTTCTGCCAATGAAGAGCCAGGGTTTGGATGTGCGTCACCGGTTTGTGATAGGATTATATGTAAATAGAGACCACACGACATCACGAATAATATGCGCATCAATTTGGACGACATCCTCTTATTGATTTCCGAGTAAAAGCTTTTCACATACGTATATGAATGACGTTCGATTAATCTAGCTTGGTTATTGATCTTTGTTATATGTTTAGCAAGAATAACGAAAGTGATTTTCTTTAATTTGGAAAGTCTGGAGTCCTTTTCCTCGTTGACAAAACTCTTTTTTAGAATGAATGGCTTCGTCATTCACATCAGAATAGCTAACTAAGGTGTCGTCGCCCACGAGGACGATGTTAAGATGATTTACTTCTTTTGGAATCGGCCTAATTAAAAGTTGACTTGGTCACTGTCGGCAACCGCCTTCAAAAGTCAGAAGTTGAACACTTAAATATCAGTGGGTCAATCAGCATCGATAAGCTGAAGCATTACAGTCACGAATGAGATATAGAAGTCATAGTACTTTGATAGCGATTTTTGTTTCATTGCATAGCAGAACTAGGCATTGAATCGAGGTAAAACAGGCTGTGCTTCGTCCGTCGCGTCTTGGGAGTGTGTCTTTTTTTTCAATATATCAATTTAACGCTACATGTATTAGATACTGTTTAGAGAAAACCTTATGTTTGATTTACATGTATGTGTAAACATATATACAGTTCATAAAACTGCAACAAATGTGACATATCATCATAGGTATGCCTACTTTGGTAGAAGAGTAACACCAACGACAAAATCCTTTCGCTAACTTTCCTGATGTAGGATAAGATAATCATGTTTTCGTATAAGATCTTTTTGATTTTTAACGAGTAATGCAAAGATGAACTTGTTCATTTTTGGCAATAAACGTATTGTGATACAAACAACGCATTTATGGAGTGTTACGAGATCATTTTAAAGCTTAACTATCATTTAGGTAAATAACGTGTGTGCTACATTACGTAAACGTCGGAATAGCACATTGTTATTGATTGATTGCGATGTGTGAGGTAAAACAACAGTGATTTAGATAAGATATAATTTTATTAAGAATAATGTCCAGTCAGGGACTTCAAAGAACAGCATTGTCAATTAATACAATTGTATTCGCTTTAATCGCATCTATCATAATTAAGAACAATGTAGCAACATTTGAACGCTATTCAAAAAATATAAAATTACATCAAAAACAGGAAAATGAATTCCTACTTTAACTTGAACTGTAGTGAAAGCTTGTGGCAATGTTGACCTATCGACAATAAAAATAATAAAAGCTCCTTTATACAATTCATATGGAATTGAGTAATCGAACATCGTATGATATAACATCATACCACAATGTGGGATGGTACACATTTTACAGTTATGATATCAAAAATGACTAGCTTTGAAAGATAACCCTTATAACGAAAATAAATAGAGGATATAATTATGTTGGATTCGGTGGAATATCAATTTTATTTCACGAGTGATCACAGAAAATAATATTCTCACGAGTGGCGCAGCCACGAGTGAAAATGTATTTTTTCTATGATCAAGAGTGAATTAAAATCGATATTCCACCGAATACAACACATTTTATTATTATTTTATGCTTTTTCCACCGTTTATTAACCATGTAAAAGAGTTCAACTCGAGAATTTCGCTGGAATAATGACGTCATTTCGTCACAAAATGACGTCATGTCATAGTAAAACAGTAAAAAATATCGATTTTTTCACTGTTATTTTTTACCGTTTGAAACAGTAAAATATCCGTTTTATTTCACGGATATTTCTTTATAAACCACCGAATAGCATATAATACATTATGGTATCAATATGTTTTATTACATAAATACTTAATATTGTGGTAATATTGGTGATTTGAGCATGATTATATTGAGGTTAATGGTGACGATGACGATGTTGATGATTTCTAACACTATCTACACAAAGAGCGAACAATTATCATGTTATAACAAACAGGCATGTTACTTCTATATTTTTGAAAAGGATCTATATATGTGCATTTGTTAATTATGTTTAGTACATCAATCAAATACATTAATGTATGCCTTTTCGCAGTTTTTCGAATGTAATTATACATTAATGGGATGATTGGTGTATGTTTGTGTGTGGACCAAATTATTAGCAAATGAACAGTGATTAAGACTAAATTGAAAGCAATTGAATTTAGTCTTTTCAAAATATAAGCATGAATATTATAAGCAAGCAACATAACAGAGTGTTAACATTACGCAAGATTTACAGGTGTTAGCAATAAACCGTAAATCTATGAAGCAGAAAATATTCTAAAACATACAAACTCAAACTCACATCATGCTATATGTTGATAGATACGCATGTAGTTTCGCATAAGTACACATGGAACACATGTACTGAACGTATATCCAATGGACCAGATGTTTATTACAATTACCAACTAGTACTTTGGATTAACTTGTATTCAGTAACATTGGAACTGCAAAGGCCTTCCCATAATATGTCTATTCTTGTAAACCGTCTTTTACAAGTAAATCACATCAAAGTAGATAAAACATGCTGTGGTAATAACTTCTTAAGCGGCATAAATATCTTTCTTGTGGGAACTTTAAACTTATCTTTCTCAAAATATCCAATAAGGTCTTTTTATATACATGTTTTCACGTAAATATGTTTGCCGTCAACTAAACTTAAAGAATCTTTTGTTGTAGTATTATATTCCGGTGCTTGGTCTGTACATATGCAATGAACAGATTGTTGAATTCGTGCGTAACCATAAATATCAAAATAATTACTCATATGAACACAGGTGTCAGTTCAATTCTATAATAAACGAAACTGGTAATATTCGCTTATTTCCTACTGTCTTGGCGCTGATATGTATTGAGATAACTGGGGCGACCCATGTTGATGACTGGTTAATACTTTCTCAGTGGAATACATTAATTATTTCGACACCTTAGTCATTAAATAGATACAGCTTGACAACCACTGTCAACCGAATTTGACAACTGTGGACACTTGTTTTCGGTAAACTGAGGGAATGTAAAAGTAACCTTTGTCATATATGTGACAATTAATTGACAGCGTCGTTTTTTAATTTAGAATATAAACACAACTCAGGACATGTCCGACAAAATAACCAAGCAGTTGAAAAATCAACTTGTTTATTACTTGAAAGAATAAGCCTAGAAAAAAATGAATAAATAAATATGAGAATTAATCAGATATATGATCATTTTGCGGAAGATATATAATCATTTGCGCAGATATAAAATCCTTTGCCTAAGGTTGGTCGAGCTTTCTCTTTAGCTGTTTTGTAAGCGCCTGAAAAGAAACCGGATACTACGTGACAACCTTCTGAAGCTGGTTCAGGCAAGCTCGGATGGTGTTTAAATCGGTAGCAAAATTAAAACGAGTATTTATTATATATCTGAACAAGAGCACCGCATAGCGGGTGCCAACGTTTGGCTGTGGGTGCTTGGATTTTGTTTTTTGACCTTTGATCTTGAAGAATGACCTTGACCTTTGCACCCCTCAAAATGTGCAGCTCCATGAGATACACATGCATGCCAAATATCAAGTTGCTATCTTCAATATTGCAAAAGCTATGGCCAATGTTTAAGTTTTCGGACGCCGCGGACGCCGCGGATGACGCGGACGGCGGACGAGCTGGTTATGACAATACCTCGGGTTTTCTTCGAAAACAGCCTAGCTAAGAATCAAAATATTTGCTTGCGTGTAAATTACGAACGGACACCCTTTTTATAGAAACATTGACTACGACAATGACCCAACAGGCCCAAAATGGAATCTAATGTTATGTGCTAAAAAAATATATATATGCTAGAGATGCAGACAATTGCATCACAACACTCGTATTAAAATTCAAGTTTTGAGTCGAAACAGTTTTTTGCTATTATTGACAACAATGGCCTTGACCCAACACGCCCAAACTGGAGTTCACACCTCACAATAATCACAAAATGTGATGTATATAAAAGATAAAATAAACAAAACATGTCATGACCTGTTCAAACTGAAATTGATTGACACAATTTCATCATCATTATCATCATTATTCGACAATCAGGTATGTTGTGGGCTGTTGTGAGTAGCTCATCAACTAGAAGGGGAGTCTACTCTTTCACATTGTGCATCAAGCTTTTTCTGACGAACTCAACCTCCCTCTATTGTGCCCTAAGGCACAGGCTTGCACATTGAGTTGTGCCTAGTGACGTGTCCATAGCAAGCCAGCTTTCGTCGTTGTATGGTCACAAGGATGGGTTCTTGTGAGTCAACAAGTGCTTTTCTCATGTTTCGGACGTACTGATTGGTCTTGTGCTTCTGGTAGGAGATGCGAAACAGTCTTTAGAAAGACTTGTATTCCAAGGCCTGTATCCTGCGTTCTGTGTCCGCGTGTAGCGTCCAGGTCTCGCAGTTGTAATGTAGGATGGAAACTACGAGGGAATTGTTTAGCCAATACTCGGTGGGGAATTCGTCGGAGCTACTTGCCTAACATTTGCTCTGTCTGGCAATCGCTGGTCCTCGGCCTGATGGTGGTCCATAGACCTGTGTGATGGTGGTGTTGTGAGGTCATTCTGAGATACGGATTGAGATGAGTCTGCTAGAAACCGGTGTGCAACTGTTGACGCAACAGGGATGTTGTTTGGCAGCAGCTCCCTTGGGATAACGGCTTAACTGATTTTTACCTGAAACTCAACTCTCACTTCTGATTCCGGGAACTTGACCTTACCACGCCCTGGTACCGCTTCTGTTGGCGGTTAAAGCGAACAGCAACCTCGTGAGCTAGCACGTTTCGTACGACCAGACGCAATTTCATAGAATAGAAAGGGGAGCCGCCAAGATTGAGCCAAGTCAACCTACAGGACATGATGAGGCCAAGACAATAGAATACCAAGCCGGATCGGTCGTTCCCGGAATAACAACGACCGCGCACTCCACTGCGAGTCTCTAGAGTTGATGCGACAAGATAGATACTGGAGCTAAGACGTCTATCAAGCTCGGAAGAATCTTCATCTTTCAAAGGTCCACTATAATTTTCAGAGGTTTCTAACAGTTTAAAAAATATGAAAAAGTCCCGGCTCAGATGGATTTTAATCTAATTTTTTCAAAGTAATCTGGGGGAAAGTAGGTAATTTTATAGTAAGAAAATGGAACTTCGTTTGTTAAAGGAGAATTTTCTGTAACTCAGACGCAATGAATTATCACATGTATTCCGAAATTAAATATACCAAAGCAGTTTTTAAAAAATTGGAGACCCATCGCTTTGTTTAATATAGTATAAAAATTAGCCTCTGGAACCATTGCTGCATGATAAAAGTCTGATTTAAGTTATATGATAGATAGAGATCAAACAGGATTTAAACAAGGAGATTCATTGAAGAAAACATTCGCCTCGTATATGACATTATGCACTAAGATGTTACTAAATAAAACATAATATAACTGGATTACTGATGATGATAGACTATGAAAAAGCATTTGATACTCTATCGTTTGATTTTATTTTTATTTAAAACGTTATCTTTCTAAAAAATTTGTCCCAGTTTCAAATAACTGAATATTACTGTTTTATCATAACTCTTCTTCTGCTGTGCAATTCAATGGATTTTGTCCGAATTCTTATTTATAGACCGTGGCTGTAGACGGAGAGATCCCATCAGTTTATATTTATTTATTATATGTGCTGAACTTGTATTTATAAAAATAAGAAATTACAAGACCATCAAATGTATTTTTATCAATGACATAGCATATAAAATAACACAGTTTGCAGATGACACATCACTACTGCTAGATGGAAGTTAGGCCACAGTTAATAAAACCCTCGATATTCTTCATCAATTTTCTCAATACTCTGGTCTACAAGTAAATTTCGCTTAAACCCATGTTATTTGGATAGGCTCCTTAAATATAGCACTCGTTCAAATAAAACGAACTACAATTGGTTTGGGGGGAACAATAATGTGAAATAACTTAGAACTTCATATTTACTTAGACAACATGGTTCCCTTGAATTGTAACGATAAAATACAAAGTATTGACAAATATATCAAATTATGGAAAAAAGAGCGCAAACGCCACTTGGAACAGATGTCAAATCTCTTTTATTACTGCTTCTAACAAACTTATTTTCAATATTACCAACTCCCAATTCACAAATACTAAATAAAATTAATAACATGTTTTACGAAGTTGTTTGACAAGGTCAGTCGATATGAAAAAGTTAAGTACTAATTAAAGATTATGACATATTATGAGGTATACAAATACTGTATATCGTTGCGTACGTTAAAAATTTAAAAAAATACTATGGTTACACAGACTCATTACAGGTTATAGAAGTAATTGCTATGGATTTGCGCTTACAAATACATTTGTTTTCGAAAACATAGTTAACCTTGGTTAAGACTCTATTGACTCGTGTGCAACAAAGACGTCTAATTCGTTTTGGAAAAACGCATTGGAATCATTCGCAGATTGGTTTGATCTTTTTACTACAGACAAAATCACGAATTTTAAGGAACGTCCATTATTCGTTAATCGTACGTTTTCAATTGGACAGAGACATTTTATGTATCTAGTTGGTATTACAAAAGAGATTTGTTAAAGATATCATGAATTACAACGGAACATGTATAACTAGAACGGAGTTTGAACGAAAACTTGGCGCTAGTGTTAATTTTCTACAATTTGAAGGAATGCTAAAAGCGATTAAACTATACTTCGGATTGCAAAAACTCGAGAACGTCACAACTACGAAGTATGAATATTGTTTCCCTAACATACCAGGATATATCAAACCTATACTGTTGCACAACAAGAATAACTCTTGTATATATAACATATTAATACATAACCAAGAAATACCTACAGGTCAAGCAACATGGAATTACATTTGCAGAATTGAGGGCTCAGAGTGGGAAAGGATACATGCATAGGTTTTTAAAACAACAAAAGATTTATACAATCAATGGTTCCAAGAAAGACTTACAATATTTTAGCTGCAAATAATTTTGGAAAAAAGAAGAATATGTTACTCTTAAAAATGTACTTTATGCTAAACAGAAATAAAAACTATTGTTCATTCATTTTGGAGTTGCAATGTCATACAAAGGTTTTTAATTCACATCACATCTGCTATTGAAAACATAGATAACAATGTCCGTTTTGATTGTAAACCTTTATATTGGGTTCAGTAAGTAAACAATCTGAAAAGTATGACACTTTATGTTTTGAAAGAAAACGCTTTATTTATAATTGTAGACGTGAAATGGCAGCCACTACAATTCATAGTCTGCGAAAACGCTGTTAACAAGCCTCTCCAATTATACAAAAAAAAAACATTTATCAAACAATAGTACAAATTCGTGAGAACTGGTGGAGTCTCTTTGAAATATAAATGTACCTTCATGACTATGATGTATTTCTATTAGATTGTTTACAGCTTTGGCATGCAATATTTTAACATAACTACTTGTCCTGTATTTTTCTTACTATTCCAGCGAACACTACAAATGTATATGTAAATGTAACATGCATATTGGTGAATAATATGTATTCAAAGAAACAAAAACATCGATCCGGTGGTTATCACATGAAACAAACATATGACCATGGAACGTAAGAAAACGCATTGATTGTCACAAGATCCACGAACTAACGCAAGAGATGAAGCGCTACCGCTAGGATATCATCGGACTAGCAGAGGTCAGATGGCTAGGCTTCGAAAATATAATCAACAGACAAAGGGCACAATATATGGTTCAGCGGAGAAGATTCTAAACAACGCCACTGGGTTACTTTAATCTTAAGGAAGGAGATAGTCAATAGCGTCATCAATCAAATGTTACATTTATTTGCTGTATATCAGTTATTACTAGTGCGATATGGCTTCGAGAGTATAACAGTATAAACACGGCCATGAAATTGTCTCAACTATAACAGCCGGACACTTAAAAGTATACTCTGGTCATAAGCATGCTGGCATGTTCCGTCTACAGATGTACATTACTAACGATGATTGCGTTATTTTGTCTAATAAAATATCTACCAATGTGTTAACTTTACATATGATCAAATAGTGACATTTTCTGTAGTCGTGCAGGGTTGAAAATATTGTGTCGAATATTTAAATCGGTCTATTTATCTATTAGCAACGAGTTGCAAACAAATGGTATGTTATTTCTGCAAAACCATTTAACAACCATTTGGCAAATACAACATGACAAATATTGTCTTTAAACGTTTAACAGTAAATGTCTTTAAAAACTAATACATGAGTACCAGGATGATCAGTAACTTTACTTCAGACCCATTTTATTTATTTTAACCGCTTTTGTAACAATCATGTAATGTATAATCCCCAGAAAGAATGAAACAGTTGTTGGTTTACATGTAGCAATTAAAATAATATTGCTTATCCCAAATTTAGAATAAATAGAAAATTTAGAAAAACTGCCTTCTTCTATTATCGTTCGATTTCCACTCTGCAAACACTATCACAAGAAATACAAGTCAAAAGTGAATCAGCTACACCGCGAAACAATTTGACACAAAACTGACACCTCGTATTTTAAAATGTATTAGCATTCTAAGTTCGTCTATACCTAATAATAAATGTAATTCACGCCTTTGAAATGTTTCAGTAAATGACGACCGGAGTCTGGACTGGTTACGCCCGTTGTTGTATTTAACGCACTATTGAAGTTTTTACTTCTTGTGTAAAGCATTTCACTGGTTGGTGAAGAAAATACGTCTTATTGCTATTACATTTGTTTACCAGATATTTACACATTTTAAGGCGTTTTAAATATACAAAGAATTAAACTGTGTTACTTGAAATAAACATCGAACTTACTAGCCTTCATATGATCACGTGCTGTAACGAAGCGCACGATATACAGTCAAACCTTTGTACAGCAGCCAGGCACGGGAAGTGGTCAAAGTATCATTCTCATTCAAAGGAACATACATCAAAAGCTTAGAACACCTTTATTGTACACAAATATCACACACACATTTCCATTCAAACAACCAAGAGGTTAGCACAACAAACAATATATGTGTCATCTCACGCCGTTCATTTTACTTTTCAACTTCCCTACTACTTGAATCGTAAAGTGAGAATGACCGTTGAATTCCCTTTGATCGCCTTCCAACCTCTACCTCTTATTCAAGTCGGGAAGAAGTCAGTTTCTGACATAAGTGTGTGCACTTAGTATTGGAAAACCAGCTTATCAAAGAAAGTGTTAGTTAATAAACTGTCCGCCGAAATACGGTTGAAAACGGCGGAAAACAATCCAACAAACAGTACACATTCGTGTGTTAATAATGCAAAATACCATATCTAGGCATTGAAATAGACAGTTCTTGGTTGGCTACTCCAACTTATTAACTTTTGATGCTTATTTACAATAGTATGTTTCTTTTTACCACATGCTATAAATAGAGAAACATGTTCACGTGTACCGGTCTCATTTTTGCGCTGGAAATGATGTCTGCCTATGTACATGTGTGTAGGTTAAAGTCTTTCTTAATTAATTAGTATATGTCTATGTGTGAAGAATGCGTCACATTGTCTAGTTGGCTAAATTGGGAAGTTAACATTAGACATGATGAAAAACGAATTTTACGCGACATACTGCGGGGAAAGGCTAACATAAACCTCCACAAAGATGTTGTGTCTATAAATAAGTCGTTTGCTTAAACATGTATTGTAATCTAAGAAAGGCGACCATTCATTGTAATGTGCATGTGAACGGTTGTATCAATCGGCAATAAAACTGCACTGAACATGTGCAATATGTCTTTAACTGTTCACAATTTCCGTTTTCGTACTAATTAGCATGTACATGAAATAGTGAAGGAGTGACATATAAGTTGCTAACAGCAATTTTTCTATGGTCGTGTCTGTCTATATGGCAATTTATCTTGAAACACTAATTAGTTGCGAAAATAATTCCAGAAACACTTGTATAGAAAATGCACATTAAATTATCCTTACACGCATAGTTCACGTTAAAAATAGCAGTGATCACGCAAGTATGGTCTCATAAGCAGACACAGTAGCCCCTGACCAGACTTCGCGAATGATCCTATTTTCCCATGAAGCGGCTTATGTATTTCCTGCTGAACACACAGAGGCCATCTGTGGCGTGTTCTGAGTAAACTGGGCAAAATGCTTGTGAGTAAAGTGTCATCCCAGATTAGCCTGTGCAGTCCGCACAGGCTAATCCGGGACGACACTTTCCGCCTAAACTCGATTTTTGCCAAGAAGAGACAACATTTAAACGAAAAAATCCATAAAAGCGGAAATTGTCGTCCCTGATTAGCCTGTGCGGACTGCACAGGCTAATCTGGGATGACAATTTACGCACAAGCATTATGCCCAGTTTTCTCAGAACACGACACATATGCTTGCAAAATCAAGTGAGCATGTCTACACATAATTATAACTGTAACGTTTCCGGGTACCAGACATAATAAAATATTGCATTTGTACCGGGATTTTTTCTTTATTTATTACAACAATTTTCAATATCGTGTTACCATACGTGGAAATATACCTCAGCTTGAGCGCATTTCAGTAAAATAAACATATACAACTGTCAAAAAACAACACAATTTTGCTTATCTCCCTACACAATTCGTTCAGGAACATGTAGTCTCATTTGCCTGCACACATTATGTATTTTAGACAAATTTGTGTGTTATGTAACAAAAGATTTAATGGCTTCGTTAGAAATAAATATGTATCAATTAACAAAATTCATTATCCACCAATTGTGAACGACAACACTTATTTTTAAATGTTCGCCCATAAAAGTACGCACACTTTAATAATGTTTTGTCAAAAACCGTAAACATTTTGTTCACCAAATATACGTTTTTATCCTGCCTCTGTTGCAAACATTGACCAAATAAAGCAGGGTCGAATAAATTTTCCTATCTCCGGTCAACAGGAAGTAGTGTATTCCTACGCACGCTGTGACACATAGTTGAGTGTAACCTTTCCAATACACTTCACAAGGGTGACGCATTATTGAGGCGCATCGTGAATGTTATCGTTTATAACATATCATACTAAATTGCATCTTCTTTAAAACATATTACAGAACCGGCTTTCCGTATTTTTATTTCCATTCACTTGATGACGCAATTTATGACGTTTCTCGTGTGACGTCACTCCTCTGACGATACATATCTAGTTTAAGCAAGACTTTGTGGATTTTAGGGACAAAAATTCGGACGTGGTGGCTTTTTAACAGTACAATATTTAATATTTTTAAAGAATTGAACGAACACAAAACGTATTTCGGATTGTGTTTGTCATGCATATTTGTTAATTTTGTTTAGGAATAAAATAACTCGCTCCGACAGGATTACGATTTCATAAATCTTGTTTTAGGTCAGAATGGTAAGCATTCGATACAAACGCCATGAAGAAATAGTGTGGTTTAAAATACATTTCGATAAAGGGATGGACGAACAGAACAAGTAAGCGCGTATAGTTGTAACTTTATTGTAATAAGAATTGGATTAAAGCTGTCATTGAGGTAAATAAAATTGAGTCTTTGTTTTGGCTGTTGCCTATTTTTTTAAATTTCTAATGATAAAAAATTAAAATCAGTTTTTGTTTTGCTGTTGCACATTGTTTTCAATTTCCAACATTAAAAATATCACATTCTCGATTCATTTTTTATTTCTTCTCATTATTTCAATAGGAAAGTATTAAAAGGACCAGTTTAATGTGGAACTATTTTTTACTTGACATAATCGGTAGTAATTCGGTCGTAAGGAATGTTGTGTACAGAATAATTATTTTGTTATCGTAATTAATCATTTGTCTTTGATAAAATGTGTTAGCGGCATAATTTTAAATGAAGCAGGATAAATAGAATACATGGTTAGTGCCGAGATGGAGAAAGTTTATCCGGTTCGGCCCGAAAAAGAAAATAGGGCTCGCTAAAGCTCGCCCTATTTTCTTTTTCTAAGCCTCACCGGATGAACTTTCTCCATCTCGGCACCAACCATGTATTCTCTATATAACTGCTTTATTGTTTATTGTAGAATTAACGTTTCGTCAAATTGTACGTCCTTGTTACGTCTGAATTAGTGTCTGTGTGTGTGTGTTTTCCAGTGCTACCGTGCGTTTCATTCTTTAGTTCTTAACAGTTGAACCATCAACATGAAACGAGAGTTTTGGAAATCCATTTAAACTGTTTAGCGTATAGGGTTAATGATGCGTATACGTATTAAATGTGAACGAAAAATAATTATTGTAATTAAATTTTATCAAAAGAAAAATGTTCCAATATATTGCAAGCTTAAAGTATTTAACACTGTTTCACTTATTAGTAACGTTTATATTACACGTTTTTAGACCTAAATTAATTAAGCAGTAAGTATAATTGTGTGCTACAGAGATCAGGTTATTTTAATGAGTAAGGTCCCCGATTTGCCTTGCATGTCGACTCGAACACCAATGCGCTTTGAAAAGTTCATTAATTTGCTAACCGCAGAGCAAACGCTTGTGTGGTTAAAATTAAAAGAAACCATATATTATTTCTTACATAAATAACGTATGTGTTACTTTATTTAATTAAATAGCTATATGTAATTCCGTGTAAAAATTCAAGGAAAGTTGAGGCTGTATAGCATAACTTATCCAGATAATAACATTTTCTAAAATAAAAATTAAATTGAACAATTAAACTGAATTAATATTTTGCTCCATTGTTGCTTTAAATAAAACAAGTTAAAAGAAAAGGAAAATCGTTCATATCAAAACAATTAACTATGTAAAGATGGCTTAAAGTTGAAGGTTTTTTATTGCAAGCTGCGAACTGCAAAACGTTTGTTCCGTTGAGTTTTTCGCGTTGATCTCTCTTCTCATCTGTTAAAAAAGCAAACGTTGTTAAGTATGTGTCATTGCTCATTTGATATTGTATTAAACGTAACATGACCCACTTTTTTGCAATGTCACAACGAGTTAACAAAAGAGACACCTTGTATCTTCAAATGTACTTGCAGTCAACGCAACCAACACACAGCAACACGTGTCATTCTTGCGGAATTACATCCTTTTTCAATGTTTCAGGAAATGTAGTAAGTAATACACCGAGTTCAAATTGGAACAGGTTACGCCCATTGTATTTCTTTATGACGCATTGTTTTGTTATGATTTTTACTATCTGCAATTTATTTTACTTTCTTATTTGTTTAAAGTGGATTATACAAATTTAATCATGAAAAAAAAATCGTTATATAGTGCGCAAATTGCTAACAGATTCATATTTTTGTGGTGAAAATAACAAAAAGTATACACTGCTTTCAACAGCCAGGTTTTAGTGTGAGCGTTAGCTCACGCTACAGTAGAGAGGCAGTTTTCAAAATCAGTATGCTTAACTACGCTAGGGACGACAACTGCAGCTAGTAAAGATAACCACTGCCTGTACACTGTAGCAGACAGCATGTATAAGGTTTAAGAGCTTGTACAACGATATTGGCTAGTCTAGTGTTTATAATAGCTTCTGCGACGACATTTGCCAGTTTATCATTGACATCTGTCCATATTGGCTGCTTTCAGGGAAAACGGGGCCTAATGCTGCATGAAAAGTATGTCATGTTGAAAACATTGTTGCTCAATTATTAAAAGAAAAAAAATACAGTATTAGATACACATAACACAACATGTACATGATTATAGGCTTGTTATTTTTTAGCAAGAAAACGAAATTCTAAAGATGGTTGCCAGTGCAGCAACCAATTGTGGAAGAAAGAGACATATTGTTGTTATTTTGTCTAAGTTATCTCTATAACATAAATATTAGGATAAACAGTGCACACACATCTCGACCTGTGCTTTAAGACACACTCTTTATAAATTTGAATGGGTTGTGTTCATTTCAAACTTGCGATATAAAAAGCTATAACATAATTTTGAAAACAAAAGTGCGTCTCAGATTAAGCAATAGCGAACACTTCAGTGCCTTCAGCGCTTTGATTCTACCAGTGGTGCTTTTCTTCACGTGGCAAATGTAAATGAGCCTCGCTCTGTGAATATGGGGTTTAATGCATGTGCGTAAAGTGTCGTCACAGATTAGCCTGTGCAGTCCGCAGCGGCTAATCAGTTACGGCACTTTCCGCTTTTATTGTATTTTTCGTTCAAAGGAAGACTTTTCTCGACGAAAATCAAAGTTTAGGCGGGAAGTGTCGTCCAGTATAAGCCTGTGTGGACTGCACATGCTAATTTGAAACGACACTGTACGCACATGCATTTAACCCCCTTTTCTCAGAGCGCGACTCAAATGTATCTACAAGTTATTTCACATATATTACGTGCATGATCATAAAATACACTGCCTCAGTTGGACCTAGAAAGATTAGCGTAATTATGTGGTTTCTCCATTGTCCATTAAACAACTGTGTATGCTTCTTAACATTATTTATTACTATTTTTGTGCTATATACATGAGTGGACACAAACCGCCCTGCTGTACTTTAACAGACACAAAACACTCGAGAGAAGGTCAAACATATAAAAATAGTTGATAAAACATAAGTTACAACCTACAATTTCTGCAAATGTCAAGCACTTCTAATGTCAATAAAATCTAGGTGAATAGATACAGACATCTAAAAAAAAAACATCGTTAAAGTATGCTTTACTAGACATTATGCATATGCATACGTATGTGCTGTATAGAAAAGGGTTTGAATAGTCTCCACAATCAAACGCAGTGTTCATATAAATGTGATTATAAAACGTACATATTTTCTGTAATGTTTTATAGTGTACTACGATTAACGAAGTGTCATATCATATCATAGATTCTTAGTATAATACCGGCATAAAACTGTTTTACATCAAATAATAATTAGGCTTTATGTATAGTTATTAGGTTAAAATGTAATATTCTATCGTCATGTAGGATTTTAATAAATACATAATGTGGGTTTCAAAAGTTAATTCGTTGAGCTGCTACTGGCATAACGACCATGACGACTTGGTTTGAGTCGTCTTAACCCGAGTCCCGAGCAGTGAAACGCATTAACTACCCTACTTTATGCAAAACTGCTTATACAAATGTAAAAGTCACGACAACATTATGAAAAGGTAGATGAAGCATGCATTAAAAGTTTATGAACCCGAAGTTTCAATGTAAAACTTTCGAAGATGTACGGTTTACAAGTGTTCTTAAATGGATTGTGTATAGGTATAAATTGTTGTCTTCCCTTTTAATATCAAAATACCACTGCAATTAATTAATAAACGTGGGACGGAAAACAGGAAGGCCGATAATTCAACGCTGAGCACAGAATCTGATTAAAATTATTCTGTATTTAAATCAATAACCTCCACACATTGTCTGTTTGTCACCCGTGTCCATGACGACTGAGGAAAACTCAAATAACTGATAATTAAAAAGGCTTGATACGATTGTGGTATTGTTAAATTCCTTATTGAGTGTTAATAAACATGTGTTAGCTTTTCAATTAACATTTACAGCTATTTATCTTTACTCTGATTATTTACTATGACATTGACATGACATAAACACTTTATTTAATTTTATCTTGAATTTTTATTTAAAAAAATTCCTACTCTTGTTTCTGAGAAAAATAATGAACATTATTTCCTCAATTATTTTCCCTATCTCATCAGAAAGCATTACATTAAAGATAACCTTTCCTGGTAATGCTTTTTTTAATAGTGTAGGTGCTTTTTTCAACTTAATTTAAATTAAATTTTATTTAATCTCCATAAGTATTGGAATAAACATAAGTTAAAATCATGTTTGTTATACAGGAATGTTTTATTATATGAACAAACCGATAGATGTTCTTGAACGAAGGTATTCATTAAACACTCTTCTGCTGTTATGTCGATTACCAAAAGGCCTATGACCTCGTTAATCAATGACAGCTATGGCATAAAATGATTATTTCGAGTATTGATGGAAAGTCAATTTCATTTATCCGCTCTATTTATAGCGAGGTAAAACTTCAAGTAAAACACATGGGCTCACTTTCGGACCTTTTTAGTAGTAGTGTGGGCTTATTGCAAGGAGAAACAACATCGCTGATCATGTTTTCATTATATATAAACGATATAGAATTTAATTTACAAAAAGGGATAAACGCCGGAATATCATAGGAGCAATTGTCTATTTTTCTAAGTATAATAAAATGAATTACGATGAGCTGTAATATGCTTAAGTGAATAAAATATTTGTTCTGTTATGTTCTGTTCTATTTAAAAACATCAAATTGTCCGTTTCTCTCAATAGTGACCATATCACCAGTTTGTCTCTTTGTCCCCTGGTCAATCTGTCCAGTCTTAACCATCTGTTTAACCTCCTAATCGCCTGGCAGTTATCCTTTATCGATTTGTGTCCACTCCTCTCCCCTCGATTCTAGAATATAAATGAACCTCGATCTGCGAAAATGGGGTTTAATGAATGTGCGTACAGTGACGTCTGAAATTAGCCTCTGCAGTGCGCACAGGCTAATCAGGGACGACATTTTCCGCGTGTATGATATCTTTCGTTTTAAGGAAGTCGTTTCTTGACGAATATCATGTGTTGGCGGAAAGTGTCGTCCTTGATTAGCCGGTGCGGACTGCACAGCCTTACCTTGGACGACACTTTACGCACATGCATTAAACCCCCTTTTCACAGAGAGAGGCTCAAATCATATCACTTCCACCTTTTCTCCATACTATGGCGGCTGATTTATGTCATATCGTTCTGGAGTGTTGGTGGGTTTGAAGTTAGAAAGTCGTCAACATGACAACACGATAAAATGATTATTGTCGAAGCGGCTCACTTAGTGTCGTTCTGTCTGGTATATTTGTCATTCTTACGTGTTGGCGTGTTGGCATGTTTGCATGTTGGCTCCAGAACGACATATGTTTCATATCCACGTGCTTGCGCCACCTTCTTCAAACCCACCAACACTGCAGACCGATATGGCAGAAATCAGCTACCATACCATATGCACTTCCATGACGCTTCATTGGGCATTCAGTTTCGTCTGACACTTCCCTTATTGTCACGCATTTCAAATCTATTATTCTCCAGTCATTCTCTAAAAACTTTCCATCTAATCAACCAGCTTATCCAGGTAAATAGCTACCATACCATGTGCACTTCTATGACGTTTCATTTCGCTTTCAGATTCGTCTGACGCCTCCGTTATTGCCATGCTTTTCATGTCTATTATTCTAAAGTCGTTCTCTAAAATGTTCCATCTAATCAACCAACTTTTCCAGGAAAATAGCTCATTGCTGACCGTTATACCGTTATATGAATAAAATACTGTTCAATAAAATAAAAACAAACACAACACCAAGAAAACAATCCTCTAGATAAAAAAAAGATTATGAATAAAAAAAAACTACTGGCATTGTGTATAAACTTCATAAACTTATTGTTCTATACAAAGTAAAATTAATCCACGTTCAATATCTTATTATCAGATCGAGATCTGTATTGTTGATAAAGATATTATGAAATTAATCGGATTATATCAAGTGTTGTTGTATTGTCGCGCAGTTTAAATGAGAACTATAGTGTTTAATGCTGTGCTTAGGCTGTTGACTTCTTGCTGTGTTTTTTAAGAGTACGGGTAATTTATATTTTCGTTCTTCATTGTATCAAGTATTAAGTGATAAGTAGGTAAAGAGGCAATCACCTCCTTTTTTTCTGGGCTTATCGTAATAGCTCTATTGTTCCATTGTGTGTCTTGGTGACAATATCCAGCCACTCGGTTAACAACCTTTGTTTACACTTTCGTACGGTATGTATTTACTATAGTGCAACGTTAAATCGGACAGTTTCACCGTCAAGGCACGCGAACGGTGACTCAGCGCGTATTTCACTTGACAGAAAAACAACATTTTGAAGCGCTGTTTGTTGTTTATGTTTAAATTTATACGAAACTAGCCTCGTGTTTTGACCCCTATTATGTTGAAACTCGTCCAATAGATAATTTATATTCGCATTGCAATTACATTTGGGTGTTAACAACTTAATTGTAAACAGTTGTAATTGCCAGTTCAGATGTTTTGCAATATATACAACGTATGTAATATCCCCATTTACACCGAACTTCGGTTGAACTGCGTTCTTAAGGCGACTCCTGTACGCGGTAGGATCTTTATAGACGCTGTGGGGTCGTCGTGAGAACTGTAGAAGAAGACTTCCAAACGCAAAGAAAGCGAAGGGTAACAACCTAACGGCGACTATTTTCGACATGTTCAAAGTAAAAGCCAAGGTCGTCGATTTTACGACGTACTCGCCAAAGCACAACAGGGTCACCTTGAGGACGCCATTAACGGAGCAGCAACGCAGACCATTCGTTCATAAACGCGCGTATACACTGTGGCGATACTATGGTTTTCCTATTACGACACTGTCTCGTTCTTGCCCGTAATGCAATTGTATGGCAAACGCCGTGGTTGCTTTACTCATAGATGCAATAATTAGAACGTAGTGTAGACGTCATGATTTCGCCGAAGATCACCGCTTGAACGCCAAGAGATCGCAGTGTAAACACAGTAAAATGCTTAGCACGTGGCGAAAACTCCACTTATTCGCGAAGAAAACATATAGCAGGACGCCGGCGCGATGATTGACTGTATTTGGATTTCTTAGAGAGGAAAACACATTGGCTTGCTTACTAAGACCATCGACGTTTTCTAAAAACGTGTGGGCGCAGGAAAGACGCATGTCCGTAGTAACAATGGTATAACGTGGCAGTATTGGAGCATTCTTTCATTTAACTCTCTGCGTTCTTACGGCGACCCAGGACTAGGTAGGGTTGCCAATGACGTCAAGTCGTGAGAATGAATGGAGACGTCGTCCAAACGCCAAAGGCGTAAACTTACGGCGACCTTTAGCAACTACTTTGGACATGGTCAAAGTAAATGCTGAGGCCTGCGTTCTTAAAGTATACCAGTTAGATCGCCGTTGGATCTCCCTGAAGTTCAAACGACACGGTCGTAGTAGTGATGTATACCGTGGTTTGGACGGCCCGTTCTACGGCTATCGTTGTTTTGCAAAAAATGACTGTTTCCGTCGTAGAGAGGACGCCGATCCCTCGTGAAGGCCAAATAACGTCACGGACATGAATCGCGTATCAGCCACGTAAACGGTGTGACGAAAAAGTTACACACTTAATCGGTTATACAAGAACGCTTTAATTTCTCTATTATGTTAACCTGATTCAATGCTTAACATGTCAATCACAGTTTCAATCAAATATGTAAGACGAATACTCAGCTAACAGTTCATGACGAACTTCGTTTGCATTGGTTGTTAATGCATTTTGTCTCTAGTAAACATATTTGTCTCTGGGACAGAACATGGCGAAATGACGTTGTAAAAAATAAACCTTTGTAAACAAGTCCATGAATAAAACAAGCGCTATTCCCACAACCGAATAGACACATTATCTCGTTTGTTTGTTAACGTACACATAATTATAAATCATGTATGTTGTTACTTTAGTTTAAAGTAACGTAAATAAAAACTAATCCCGTGTCTACAAACTCCTGTGGCAAAAGTCATGCCCTTTCACCATTGACACATTTGTTAGCTTGAATAATACAAGGTTTGTGTGTTGGTGACATGCTACAAAAGTGGTTGCCACGATCATACAAAATATGTTTACGTTGTACGAGAAACCCAATTATCTCGAGCACATGCGCACATTACCAACAAAACAGCATATAAACAGAAACAATAAATAACATTCGGGTGTAAATGTAAACAAGTATATTACAATTTTGGTGTGAAAATACGTAAAAAATAGTTATGCAACTGCTTTTAGTTTAAATGTGGAACGATCTATAAATGAGTGATTTAGACTTCAGAGCTCTACAAATTAAGCTACCCGGCCCGGCTTAAACNAACTTTGATTATTATGGTACCTTTCGTTGCCTTCTTAAATAAAAAATCATCGCAAAAAGCTATTTTAATTATTTTAAATAAACATAGTGAATAAACTGCGATAAGGACGCGTTTTTTCCGACAACAGCGGCTACATTCGGTTTGTATGTCAAATCAAGTACTAGACCATAAATCCAGAACGCGGATCCTTTTTTCGGCCCGGCCACATAACGTGTATGAGGATTGGTCATGCATTATTTCTACGGCCATTCTCCACCCACTTCTGATTTCAGATTCTGATGCATATGTCAGTTACCGGCACAGGTGTTTGCACTTAGTGGACAAGCCTCGCAAGACAAATTCTGGGAAGGTTAACAGACATTCGTGAAAAAACTAACCAATCAAAAACCAAATTGTTTCATATTCATATCCGGTCGTGATTATTTTCAGCATTTTCTGTATTAAAACGATACTGAAGAAGGATTGTTTTAAGAGATTATTTGTGTTCGTCGTTGTTACAGTTTTTCACTTATAATGAACAATACGATATTTTAATTTGAATGAATAAATACTAACAGCGCACCACCTCGTTCAACTATGTCTTTCCAAAAATAAAACTTAGGAGTGAAATAATACGAACGCCGGCAACTTTGCATTTCCTTGATATCGAGTTATACTGTAAGTTTTGTTTAAGTAAATGTATGACTCAACATTAAAGGGACATGTTCACGTATTTGAAGTACGGTAGTAATTGTCTCAATCTGACATAATTTAAAATAGGAGCACACACTGAAGTGTTATCCAAGAAATATATGTGTATGAGTGACAGACACAGTTCTTCTAATCTGTATTTGACAATGGTTCTTCTGGTTTAAGAGAATAACTCTCCAAGCACTGTATGTTTAAATAATGTACATAGGCGACCCACGGTGTCAGCAAATTTAGTGAAAACAGAAACATTCCAAATTATAACATCGTTTCGCATTGCGCACGCTTTATTATTTTACTCATACATAAAACAGTTTACATACTACATCTCTTAATCCGTATTGTTATTACGATTACATTGTATTTGAGCCTCGCTCTGTGAAAAGGGTGTTTAATGCATGTGCGTTAAGTGTCGTCCCAGATTATTCTGTGCAGTCCGCACAGGCTAATAAGAAACGACACTTTCCGTATTTATAATATTTTTCGTTAAAGAAAGTTTCTTCTAAGCAAAAACCAGTTTAGGCGGAAAGTGTGGCCCCTGATTTGCCTTAGAAGACACTTTACGCACATGCGTTAAACCCCCTTTTAACGGAGCGAAGCACATTTATATCCACTGATGCTTTATTTTGAAAACAGTGAAAAAACTATCGGAACATTGTAAATCTGTCAAATTAGTCTACGGTTGGCAAAACACGCGTCTTGGCAGTTTAATCCAACAACAATATATCGTTTACTTCCAATGGTCGACGACCTATAAAAAAGGTGAACGGACATCATATATCAAACAAATCACAACAATTTAAAAGGATATTGGGTATCAAGCGGCTATTCAACTTGGATTCAATCATTTCGCTGACGTTTATTGGTGATCTCATACGGGTATGTAAGCAACTAGGCTCGCTATATAAGCTAGCACGGTTAAAGCAGAAAACAAAAGTATTTGAATCAACGAGGAAAAACCATACGATATATGCTCGATCGAAAAGTGTATTTTGTAAGTGTATTTCGTACGTACAATTCGTATTCTAGTATAAGGATGTTTTATTTGATTTTCTGTAATGCTTCTTTGTTGAGAGTTAATGAACATTAAAAGAAACAATAGAAAATGATCAAACGGGTTGACATATGTTTGAACGTGTATTTGCAAAGAGGTAATTCATTTTAAAGTGCTTACTATTTCGAACTTAAAATTATGTTAATCATATGTCTTTGAACTAGAATGTTTGTTCATCATCTGTATGTTTACATGTTTGTTTTTTTACTTTCAGATAAAACAACTCTAATTTACGAAATATAAAACACATCAGATCGGATCAACTGATAAGCTGCTACATAATGCATTTGTAAGTTAACGGCTGATACATGAGATGCGTTCTGGGAGATCGGGGCTTAATGCAGATACGTAATGTCGTCCTATTTTAGCCTGTGAAGTGAGCACAGGCTTATCAGGGACGCATTTATCCGCTTTTATAAAAAAAAATCGTTTAAAGGAGGTCTTTTCTAAACGAAAATCCAGATTAGGCGGAAAGAGTCTTCCCTGGTTATTTTCTGCGGACCGCAATGGCAATTCTGTGACGAACCTTTACGCACATGCATTAATCCCCATTTTCCCAGAGCGCGGATCATATGTTTTGATAAGTATAAACTTTCAACTGCTCGGAGAAGCAAAAATTACATAACTATAAGATCTGTACAGTAAAAATTGAAACATTGTTTATTGCGGACTAACTTGATGTTTGTTCATTGCTGAAAGGAATTCGTTACAAATATTATCTCGTAAATTAAATCATTTGTTTGAAGAAACCTCTGTCTTTATGAAAAAAACACACGTCATTTTCAGGTTTTTTGAATAACTGACTAGTTTTTTCACCAGACACCTGCTTTTCGATACGATTTATTTCATTAAAGTATCATACTAGTTTCGCGAACTCACTAGCAAAATGTATTGTAGTATGAGCATGTATTTGTTATGTCGAATTTTAATGTGCTTTAAAGGTTTACTGCACGTGGCGAGTATCATCACGAGAATAATCACGTGCACGTGGTGGTATTGGGGGCGGGAGGTGTCGGCAAGACGGCGATTATTCAGCAGGCGCTTCGTCGGCAGTTTCTAGAGGAGTACAAAGAAACCATCGAAGAACAATTTTTCTATAATGGTAACGGCTACGTTCTTGAAATAACGGATACTTCCGGCTCGCATAACTTTCCGGAAATGATAAAAATGGCCATCTCAGAAGGGGACGTGTTTGTTTTAGTGTTTAGTGTCACCGACTGGTCCAGTTTTGACAGAGTAGCCTCGATAAGAAAACAAATATGTGAACTAAGGGGCAATAACGTGCCAATTATTGTTTTGGGGAACAAATCGGACTTAACAGCCAATCGGGAAATCTCGCCAGAGGTCGCTGATTCAGTGGTGTGCATTGATTGGTCGTGTAGATACCATGACGTCACGGCACAAAGTTATGATGCCGTCTGTGATGTGTTCAATGATGTTCTAAAAAGTTTTCCTGAACTTTACGGTAAACAGGTAGATTTTACTGACATCAAAGTTTCAAAGAAAATTTCGGACTTTCAAGCAGATAAATCAAAGAGAAAGTCAAAATTGCGGACATCTCTGAGCACGATGTTTAGAAAAATACATAACCTGTATTCGTCTTAATTGGAACGTCAACACTTTCACTGTTAGACTCGAACATATATAGAGATACTGAATGCGTTGTACTTTCATTCATATGTGTATTACGTCAAAGTATTTCTTTCGTGTTTAAAAACAAACATACGTTGTATTGATCTCTTTTTTCATAACATTCAGATGCAAATTATTGTTTATGTAAATAGTAATGACCTTTTGTTTATATATTTGAATGCATATTTGCATTATACTTTATGTATGTTAAACCACTGAAAATTGGAAATACAGAGTATATGTATATATCATGAGGTCGAAATCAAATAGAATAGTTTCACAAAACATCGTAAATAAGAACATCATTGTCCCGCTGGTAGTTGTCAGTCAATGACGGACTTGAAAAACCAATATTTAAATATCTTGTGGTAAACAACAGCAGATAGCTCTGTAGTACCGCTCTTAAATATCACCGCCTTCATCATCATCGTCATCATCATCGTCTCCGTCAACACCACCACCACCATCATCATCATAAACACAACAAACACGACCATCATCACCACCACCAGGATTGCTATCATCATTTTCATCATCATCAGTATCGATGTTATAAATCGTCATTATCATCATTATCATCATCTTCTTTATCTTCATGCCCATCATCACCATGCACACCAACGAAATAATAACGATACATCAGCAATGTATTATACATCCACCATCAATCGTTGGGTCATACAGAGTTATTATTATTTAAGGGACTTGTTCACAGATTTTGGTATGTTTTGAAGTTTGTCATTAAATGCTTTAAATTGATAAATATAAACATCAGAACTAAAGACATTCATAATAAAAACAAGAATAAATTTAAAGTACAATTATTTTTTTTTAAATAATAAATAAAGTTAACCACACCAGGGCTCTAACGGATGGCTGAGTGGGATCGGCGTTTGGCTTTTACTCCATTGGTCAAATGGAGTAAAAGCCAAACGCCGATCCCACTCAGCCATCCGTCTTCATGAGTGTGTGTGTATGTAATTCGGAGTTTATGTTCGGGTCGTCGTTGAGTCTTAACGACTTCATAATGTGCGGACCTGACCATCCTTTAAATCTCCCCGTCGGTACATACGTGTATTTTTCACGGCCCAAGGTCAAGGTAAGCCTTGAAGTTCAAACGTCATCAGAGATATCGTGTTAATATTCACTTATTGCATATCAAGAAGTTAAAATGTTTTGGTATCAAGCAAGCAATTCCTCTGATACAAAAAATATCGTAAACAGAATCAAATATATCGTTTTGTTTACAATCATCATGATCAAGAAAAAGATGTTAACGATATTCATTGATGATTATTAATGATGATGCTCATTACGAAGATGGTAATTAGGACAAATATAATGAGAATTAAGATTTATATCAAAAACCGTTGTCAAACAACAAAAACTGTTGCTATAAATTGTTTCCCAATTGGTTTCTACTTAGAAAATTAAATTTATAAAAGTTCATAAAAAAAATCTCAGATTTTTGTTTTAAACACATAAAAAACTCACTATTCAATAAAATGTTTTATTTATATTTACATCTTACACTTATATTTATATTACATGATTACAACATTTGCAAAAATAATTAGAATATTTGTATTATCCCATAACATGATAATGCATCACTGATACTTGACCCGTTAGTGTTCATGCAGTCTTAGATTGTTAATTCTTTTTAAATATCCTGCAGATGATTGTAAATGAACTAGCAGTAGATTTATTACTCCTGGTTCATATTAAATTTATTTTTTTACTTTTACATTTTAAACTTCTAACTGTATGTATACAAAAAAAACACTTGTTGTTTTCATTTAAGTAAATCTGCTGAGCTTAATAAATTGAAACTGCGACGCCACGTGATTTTGAAGCAATTGTTTCATCGGGTCAACACTTTATCGTCCTCCAAGTATTTAGAATTTATAAAAACTGTGTGACTATCTGTCCCTAAGAAAAATGTCGACCACCATGTTTTGCACACGTCACTCAATATTTGAATCCATGTTTTCGAATTGCATTAATTTTATTTCTATTAAGCATTGATCTATATACGAAAATTAACAACCGCAACCTTTTTTTAAGAAACTGTGTGAAACATTAAACAGCTTGCTGAACGCAAATTTATCGTTTGATTACGTAATTAAGTGGAGCTGACATCAAGTTTAGTTTCGTTATAGAATTCAGTTAAGCGTATTGCGGTTTAGCATATTGCGGTTTACAGTTAAGCATTTGGCGATTAGCGGTTGCAATATTGCAAATTACCGATCTAAAACAGACAATATCATAACAAAACACTTGAAAAGCGGAATGGAAAAGTAATACAGTTGTATTGTAACATAATGCAAATTGTAATATATTAACATGGAGTTGTCAATAAGCAATATACAATTGTCATTGAGCCATATGCAATTGTCATTTAGCAACATGCATGTACTGGCGGAAAACCCCTTCCATACACTGCACATGTCCAATATGTTTAAAAGGTTGCACTCTGTCCGTTTGCATACACATTTACATATACATGAACTAGTGAACGAGTGACGTATTGGTTTCTAACAGGAAATTCGCTATGATCGTGCCTGTCTCTATGGCAATATATTTTGAAACATTCATTGGTTGCGCAGATTATTCCAGGAACACTTGTTTATGCTGTCATATATGCTAGCAAAATAACGTGAACATGTCTACACATAATTATACCCGTAAGGTTTCCTTGTACCAGACATAATTGAATATTGCATTTATCTCCATCTGTAATATTGAATTTCTACCGGGATTAATTTCTTAATTTATTACGACAATTTTCATTATCGTATAACCAACCATACGTGGAAATATACCTCAGCATTTCTATAACCAAAAAAAAACATATACAACTGTCAACCAAACACCAACTTTGCTGATCACCCTACACAATTCGTGCATCAGGAACATGTAGTCTTAGTTGCCTTCGCACAAAACATATGTATTTTGGGCAATCAATATTTTTAATGTCACAAAATGGCTTCGTTAGAAATTCATATTTATCAGTTAACAAAATTCATTGTCCACCGATACGTGTGCACGGCATCCCTTAGTGTTAATCATCGCCAATAAAAGTACGCACACAGTATTAATGCTTTGTAAAAAGACGTTATTATTTTGTTTACAAATATATATGTTTATTACTGTTTTATTGATTATTTTAGAATTAACGTTTCGTTAAATTGTACGTACTTATGAAGGCTTCATTAATTAATTACCCCATTTATGTCTAGCGTCTAGAAAAAAGGCCTTGGCAAACAGCGTAGACCCAGATGAGACGCCGCATGATGCGGCGTTTCATCAGGGTCTGCGCTGTTTGCTTAAAGGAATTTCTGTAAGAAATGTTCTAAATATAGAAATAAATATACTAGACATACCTTATTTTGGAAATAAATTTATCCAATTTAGAAAGATTGGAGAGTCCACTAGGCATAAATGGGTTAATGTGTTGTCTTGTGTGTTTTCCACTGCTACCGTGCGTTTCATTCAACAGCAGCACAAACAACATTAATTTCAACAATAAAGCCTACAATAAAGCTTCTAGCCTACAATATTGAAATATTAGTTCTTAACAATTGAACCATCAACATGAAACGATAGTTTTGGAAATCCATTTCAACTTTTTAGCGTATATGGTTAATGCAGCTTATACGTATTAAATGTAAACGTGAATAATTAGTGTAATTGAATTTTATCGAAAACAAATATTCCAATGTGAATGTTATCTATGAAAAATGTATAAGCTTGAAGTATTTTACAATGTTTCGCTAATAACTTACGTTTATAGCACACGTATATAGATCTAAATTAATTAAGCAGTAAGTATAATTGTGTGCTACGGAGCTCAGGCTATTTAAATGAGTTAGGTCCCCGATTTAACTTGCTAGTCGACTNCTAGTGTTAATAACAGCTAGTGCGATGACGTTGGTAAGTTTATCATTGAAATCTGTACATATTGGCTGCTTTCAGGGAAAACGGGTCTTAATGCTGCATTAAAAGTATGTCATGTAGGCAAAATTGTTTCTCAATAATTTAAAGAAAATAGATAAAGTATTAGATACACATATCACGACATGTTCATGATTATAGGCTTGTTATTCTTTAGCAAGGCCACCACAATTCTGAAAATGGTTGCCAGTGCAGCGACCAATTGTGAATAAAAAGACATATTGGTGTTATTTTGTATTAGTTATCTCTATAACATACATATGAGGATAAACAGTCACACACATGTGGACCTGTGCTTTAAGACACACTCTTTAAAATTTGAATGGGTGGTGTTTATTTCAAACTTGCGATATAAATAGCTATAACATAGTTTGAAAACTAAATTGCTTCTAAGATTATGCAATAGCGAACGAATTCAGTGCCTTTAGCGCTTTGATTGTTGTTAGCTACCGACTATTAAACGTTTGTTCCATCAAAGTGTTGGTGTTTTTCGCGTTGATCACTCTTCTCATCTGTGAGCAAATGCAAACGTTTTTTTAAGTATGTGTCTGAACGTTAGCGAGCTATTTAACAGTTTATTTATTGTATTGAACGTTTTATGATCTGCATTTTTTTAAATGTCACAACGAGTTTACAAAAGAGACAACTTGTATCTTAAAATGTACTAGCAGTCAACGCAACCAACACACAGCAACACGTGTCATTCTTACGGATTAACATGCCTTTTTCAATGTTTCTGGAAATGTAGTCAGTAATACACTACATTTTTTAAAACTTGCAAATAGTAATAATAAAGGGACCCTTAGGAAGTTAGCTATTTACTGTATAACATGCTTAAAGAAAAGAGATACTTGTGTTTTTTCTTAAACTCAAAGATTTTTTTTTTTTCATTTATGTACCATTTATTATGAAATTCATGTACTTTGTTTTTTACTGTTACCACTGATTTCTGTAATCAAGTACTGTTTGTTATAAAAATGAATGTACTTTAATTTGCCTATTTAAACTGATTTTCGAAAACATGTTGTTTATATACTCCATTGTTTCTATATACACACACCACTCTAACGCATACTGTTTTAATATCGTAATTACTCATTTCTTTCACGCATGAATGAATGTATAATAAGTGAATAAAATAGTTGTTATGTTATGTTCGGTTCTATTTAAAAACATTAAATTGTCCGTTTCTCACAATAGTGACCATATCATCAGTTTGTCTCTTTGTCCCCTGGTCAATCTGTCCAGTCTGAATCCTCTGATTACCCTCCTAATCGCCTCACAGTTATCCTTTATCAATTTGTTTCCTCTCCTCTCCCCTCGATTCTAGAATATAAATAAGCCTCGCTCCGTGAAAATGGGGTTTAAAGCATGTGCGTAAAGTGTCGTCCCAGATTAGACTCTGCAGTTCGCACAGGCTAATCAGGGACGACACTTTCCTCTTTGATATTATTTTTGGTTAAAAAAAGAAAGTCCCTTCTTAGCAAAAATCTAATGTAGGCGGAAAGTGTAGTCCCTGATTAGCTGTGCGGTGTGTTCAGGCTAATCTGGGACGACACTTCACATACTTAACCCCCTTTTCACAGAACGAGGCCCAAATCAAATCACTTCCACCCTTTCTCCATACTATGGCGGCTTATTTCTGTCATATCTTTCTGGAGTGTTTGCGGGTTAGTAGTAAGGAAGTCGTCAACACGACAATACGCTATAAAGATACTTTTGTCGTTATGTCTGTTATATTTGTCAATCTTTCGTGTTTGCGTCTTGGTGTGTTCGTCCCATAACGACAGATGTAACCGCCTGCACATATCATATCCACGACTTTTTGGTCTTTTTGGCGAATATATTCGTCGTCCTTTTTGTGTTGTCGTATGGGCGACCCTCTTCAAACCCGCCAAAACACTTCAGACCGATATGGCAGAATCAGCTTCCATATCATATTCATTTCCATGAGTGATGACGCTTCATTGGGCATTCTGTTCCGTCTTAAGCCTCCGTTATTGTCACGCTTTTCTTGTCTATTATTCTCCAGTCATTCTCTGAAATATTCCATCTAATCAACCATCTTATCCAGATAAATAGCTACAATACCATATGCACTTCTATGACGTTTAATTGCGCTTTCAGATTCGTCTTAAGCCTCCGTTATTCTCACGCTTTTCAAATCTATTATTGTGCAGTCATTTTCAGAAATGTTCAATCTAATCAACCTGCTTTTCCAGGAAAATAGCTAACTGTTGGCCGTTATAGGAATGAAATAATGTTAAATAAGGTGACAAATCAAAACAAACACACGAGGAAGAGAACAATCCTCTAAGTAATGAAAGATTTTGAATAAAAAACTACAGGCATTTTTTTTTAATTTCATAAACTTATTGTACTATGGAAATTAATCCTTGTTCAATATATGAGCCCTGCTCTGTGAAAAGGGGTTTTAATGCATTTGCATAAAGTGTCGTCCCAGATTAGCCTGTGCAGTCCATACAGGCTAATCAGGGACGACGCTTTCCGTCTAAACTGGATTTTCGTAAAGAATAGTCTTTCTTTAAACGAAAAAATACAATAAAAGCGAAAAGTGTCGTCCCTGAAAAGCCTGTGCGGACTGCACAGGCCAATCTGTGACGACACTTTACACACAAACATTAAACCCCTTTTTCTCAGAGCGCGTCTCATATTATTCTCAGATCGAGATCTTTATTGATAATAAATTACGATAATGCGACCTGAATCGGATTATATCAAGTGTTGTTGTATTGTCGCGCAGTTGAAATGAGAACTATAGTGTTTAATGCTTTGCTTAGGCTATTGACTTCTTGCTGTGTTTTTTAAGAGTACGGGTAGTTTATATTTTCGTTCTACATTGTATCAAGTATTAAGTGATAAGCATCTTAAGGTGCAATCACCTTCTTTTTTTCTGGGCTTATCGTCATAGCTCTATTGTTCCATTGTGTGTCTTGGTGACAATATCCAGTCACTCGGTTAACAACCATTGCCTACGTTTTCGTTAAACATGTATTTACTTTAGTGAAACGTTTAATGGGACAGATTCACATTCAAGGCACACGAACGGTGACTCAGCTTATTACGCTTGCTACGTTTCGAAGACATTCAACATTTTGATGCGCTGCTTGTTGTTTACATTTTCATTTATACGAAACAAGCCTCGTGTTGTGACGCCTATTTTGCTGAAACTAGTCCAGTAGCTAATTTATATTCGCATCGCAATTATTTTCGGATGTAAACAACAAAATTGTAAACAGTTGTACTTGCAGGTGCAGATGTTTTGCAATATATACAACGTATACAATTCCTCAGTTTCACCGATTTTTTGTCTTACTGCGTTCTTGCGGCGACCACTGTACGCGGTAGGATCGCTATAGACGCTGTGGAGTCGCCGTGAGAATGCACGGAGACTGCTTTCAAACGCAAGGATCGCCAAGGGTAGCAACCTTACGGCGACTATATTGGACATTTTCAAAGTAAAAGCCAGAGCACAAAAGGGTCACCTTTAGGACGCCATTAACGCATCAGCAACGTGATAGAAAGGCGAAAAACGTGAGAGAGGCGTAGTAGAGTCAAACTAGAGTCGCAGACACGCAGACAATTCGTTCATAAACGCGCGTATACTCTGTGGCGATACTATGGGTTTCTTATTACGACACTGTCACGTTCTTGCTCGTAATGCAGTTGTTAGGCAAACTCTGTGGTTGCAGTACTCATAGATGCAATAATAAGAACGAAGTGTTTACCTCATGATGTCGCCGAAGATCACCGCGTGAAAGCCGAAAGATCGAAATATAAACGCAATGGTAATGCTTAGCACGTGCAGAGAATGCCACGTATACAAAGAGAAGAAAACATAGAGCAGGACGCCCTTGCGATGATTGGCAGTATTTAGATTTAGAGAGAAAAACAAATTGGCATTCTTACTGCGACCATCGGCGTTTTCCAAAAACTTATGGTCGCAGAAAGACGCATGTCCGTAGTAACGGTGTATAACGTGGCAGTATTCGGGCATGTTGAAGTTGAATAGCTACCGACTTGGGAGGCTTGGATTAATATCAACGCCCCACCGGGCTGACGTACTTTCTGCGTTCTAACGGCGACCCAGGAAGAGGTACGGTTGCCAATGACGCAAAGTCGTGACAATAATGGAGACGGCGTCCACACGTTAAGAATGTATACGTACGGCGACCTTTTAGCAACTACTTTGGACATGGACAGTAAGTGAGGCTCTGCGTTCTTAAGGCGTACCAGCTAGATCGCCGTTGGATCGCCCTGAGACGCAGAAGAAACGCATTTCAAACGACAAGGTCGCAGTAGTGTTGTATACCGTGGTGTGGGCGACCCGTTCTTACTACGAATATCGGCTTTTTGCAAAAACTGACTGTTTCCGTCGTGAAGAGGACGCCGATCCCTCGTGAATGGCGAATACTATTACGGAAATGAATCGCGCATTAGCCACGTAAACGGCGTTACGAAAAAGTTACACTATTATTCGGTTATAAAATAACACTCAAGTTTCTATATTATGTTAAACTGATTCATATTTAAATAAACAGTTCAATCACAGTATCAATTAAATATATAAGACGAATACTTAGCTAACAGTTCATGACGAACTTAATTGGCATTCGTTGTTAATGAAGATTATTTTTATCAAACATATATCAAGATGTTTCTCTGGGATACACCACTACGAAATGACGATGTAAAACAACAACCTTTGTAAACATGTCCATAAATAAAAATAGCCACAACCGAATTGACACATTATCGTGTTTGTTCGTTTTGTCAACATGTAACGTGCAGATATACACCTAGCATGTTGTTACTTTAGTTTGTATAACGTAAACGAAAATTATTCTCGTATCTACAAACTCCTGTGGCAAAAGGCATGCCCTTTCACCATTGACACATTTGTTAGCTTGAACAATACAAAGTTTGTTTGTTGGTGACATGCTGCAAAAGTGGTTGCCACGATCATATAAAATATGTTTACGTTGAACGAGAAACCCAATTATCTCGAGCGCATGCGCACATTACCAACAAAACAGCATTTAAACAGAAACAATAAATAACATTCGGTGTAAGTATATTACACTGGCGGCGTGAGTATACGGTAACAATGGTTCTAGAACGGCTGTTCAAAAGAGTCTCTAAATGCATGATACAGAGTACCCAGCTCTACCATCGGCCCGGCTTAACGCCCCCCCCCCCACCCCACCAAAAAAAGAACAACAACAACAAACAAACAAAATACATTCTTCAAGAACTTTGATTATTGCGGTACCTTTCGCTTCCTCCTTAAAAAAACTTCAACGCAAAAAGATTTTTTAATAATGCTAAACACAAATATAGAATTAACTGCGATGAGGACCTGTTTTTTCGACAACAGCGGCTATATTCGGTTTGTATGTCAAATCAAGTACTAGACCATAAATCCAGAACGCGGATTCTTTTTCCGGTCCGGCCACATAACGTGTATGAGGATTGGTCATGCATTATTTCTACGGCCATTCTCCACCCACTTCTGATTCCAGATTCTGATGCATATGTCAGTTACCGGCATAGGTGTTTGCACTTAGTGGACAAGCCTCGCAAGACAAATTCTGGGAAGGTTAACAGACATTCGTGAAAAAACTAACCAATCAAAAACCAAATCGTTTAATATTCATATCCGCACGTAATTATTTTCAGCATTTTCTGTATTCAAACTTAACTGAAGAAGGATTGTTTTAAGTGGTGATTTGTGTTCGTCGTTGTAACAGTTTTTTATTTATAACGACCAACACGATCTTTAATTTGAATGAATAAAAACTTACAACGCACCACCTCGTGTCAACTATGTCTTTCCAAATATAAAACCTAGGAGTGAAATTATACGAACGCCGTAAACTTTGCATTTCCTTGAAACCTAGTCATACTGTAGCTATTTTTTTAAGTAAATGTATGACTCAATATTAAAGGGACATGTTCACGTATTAAGGTACAGTTTGAAGAATACTAATAATTTTCTCAATCTGACAGAAATTAGCATTAGGGCACACACTAAGGTATAATAACCAGATACATGTAAACATATAAATAAGAGTGAAAATAAAATAGTTCTTCCAGTCGGTATTCGAAAATGGGGTATTCTTGCTCGAGAGGATAACTCTTCAACCCCTGTATGTATAACATAATATACATATACGACCCACGTTGTGAGCAATTATAGCGAAAACAGAAACATTCCAAATTATTTCATCATTTTTCGCATTACACACGATTCCTTGTTTTAATCATTAATAAAACAGTTTTTATACTACATCTCTTAATCTGTATTGTTATCATGCTTATTAATATCCGCTGGTGCTTTATGTTGAAAACAGTGACAGAACAATCGAAACGTTGTAAATATGAGCCTCGCTCTGTAAAAAGGGTGTTTAATTCATGTTCGTAAAGTGTCGTCCCAGATGAGCCTGTGCAGTCCGCACATGCTAATCAGGGACGACACTGTCCGCTTTTATTGTATTTTTTTGTTTCAAGGAAGACTGTTCGTAAAGAAAATCCAAATGAGGCGGAAAGTGTCGTCCCTGAATAACCTGCGCGGAGTGCACAGGCTAATCAGGGACGACATTTTACCCACATGCATTAAGCCCCGTTTTCTCAGAGCGTGACTCATATCAAAGATTATTATACTGTTGACAAAACACTTGTCTATGCAGTTTAATCAAACAATAATATATCGTTTACTACCAATGGTCAACGGCCTCTAAAAACGATTAATCGGACATCATATTTCAACAAAATCACAACAGTTTAAAAGGATATTGGGTATCAAGCGGTTATTCAACTATAATTGAAGCATTTCGCTAACGTTGTTTGGTGATCTCATACGGTTATGTAAGCAACTAGGCTCGCTATATAAGCTAGCACGGTTAAAGCAGAAAACAAAAGTATTTGAATCAACGAGTGAAAACCATAAGATAAATTCTCGATCTAAAAGTGTATTTGTACGTACATTTGTATTCTAGTAGAAGAATGTTTAACATGTTTTTCTGTAATGCTTCATCATTGAGAATTAATAAGCAGTAATAGAAACTTTAGAAAACGATTAAGATTGGCATATTTGTGAAAGTTTGTTTTTTTGTAAAACAGTCAATTCTTTCAAGGTATGCACAATTTCTCACATTAAAATTATGTTAATCATATACACTTGAATGTTTGTTTATCATCTGTACGTTTACAGTTTTTTTTTTTTACTTTTCAGATAAAACAACTGTAATTTACGAAAGACAAAAAAACACATCAGATCGGATCAACTGAAAAGCTGCTACAAAATGCATTTGTAAGTTAACGGCTAATACATGAGATGCGTTCTGGGAAATCGGGGCTTAATGCATATAATGTATTTTCCGCTTTTATAAAAAAAAATCGTTTAAAGGAAGTCTTTTCTAAACGTAAATCCAGTTTAGGCGGAAAGAGTCTTCTCTGGTTATTTTCTGCGGACCGAACAGGCAATTCTGGGATGACACTTTACGCACATGCGTTAAACCCCATTTTCCCAGAGCGCGGATCATATGTTTTCATTCGTATAAACTTTCAACTGCTCGGAGAAGCAAATATTACATAACTATAAGCTCTGTATAATTCAAGTTGAAACAGTTTTTATTGCGGAAAAACGTGATGTATGATCATGGCTTTAAGGAAATCGTTCCAAATAATTTTCGTCTCGTAAATTGAAACACTCATATAAGAAACCGCTGTCTTTATGAAGAAAAAGGCATTTTCAGTTAGTTAGAATTACTAACTAGTAGTATTACCAGGCAAATGTTTTTCAATACGATTAATTTCATTTAAAGTATTATTCTAGTTTCGCGAACTCACTACAAAAATATAGTTCATTATGAACATGTATTTGAATATATTTTAATGTGATTTTAAGGTTTACTGCATGTTGCGAGCATCATCACGAGAAAAATCACGTGCACGTGGTGGTGTTAGGGGCAGGAGGTGTCGGCAAAACGGCGATCATTCAGCAAGCGCTTCGTCAGCAGTTTCTAGAGGAGTACAAAGAAACCATCGAAGAACAATTTTTCTACAATGGTAACGGATATATTCTTAAAATAACGGATACTTCCGGTTCGCATAACTTTCCGGAAATGAACAAAATGGCCATTTTAGAAGGGGACGTGTTTGTTTTAGTGTTTAGTGTCACCGACTGGTCTAGTTTTGACAGAATAGCCTCGATAAGAAATCAAATTTGTGAACTAAGGGGCAATAACGTGCCAATAATTGTAGTGGGGAATAAGTCGGACTTAACATCCAATCGGGAAATTTCGCAAGAGGTCGCTGATTCAGTGGTGTGCATTGATTGGTCGTGTAGATACCATGACGTCACGGCACAATGTTATGATGCCGTCTGTGATGTGTTCAATGATGTACTTAACAGTTTTGCTGAACTTTACGGTAAACAGGTAGAATTTACGGACACAAAAGTTTCAAAGAAAATTTCAGACTCTCAAGCAAATAAATCAAAGAAAAAGTCAAAATTGCGGACATCGCTGAGCACGATGTTTAGAAAAATACATAACCTGTATTCGTCTTAATTTGAACGTCAACAATTTCATTGTTATAGAGATATCGGATGCGTTGTACTTTCATTCATAGGTGTATTACGTTTACGTGTTTAAAATCAAACATACGTTGTATTGATCTGTTTTTCATACCATTCAGATGCAAATTATTGTTTATGTAAATAGTTATGACTTTTTGTTTATATATGTGAATGCATATTTGCATTAAACTGTATGCATATTAAATCACTGAAACGTTGAAATAACGAGAAAAAGAGAAATCAAATAAAATCATTTCACGAAACATCGTAAATAAGTTCGTCATTTGGCCTGAGGGTAGTTGTCAATCAATGACTGAGTTGACAAACCAAGACTTAAATATCTTGTGGTAAACAACAGCAGATAGCTGTGTAGTACCGCTCTTTGGTATCACCGCCTTCAGCATCATCGTCATCATCGTCGTCACAATGAACATCACCACCACTATCATCATCGTAAACACTATGAACTAGAAGTAGATTCATTACTCCTATTACTCCTATTAAATTTGAGATTTGACTTTTACAGTTTGAACTTCTTGCTTTATGTATAAAAAAAAACACACTAGTTGTTTTCATTTTAGTAAATCTTCTGAGCTTAATAAACTGAAACTGCGACGCCACGTGATTTTGAAGCCATTGTTTCATCGGGTCAGGACAGTGGTTCCGAGCGTGGCTCGTATCTGTACCTACGGGCCAAATTACCAATTGATCATACTTAAATCACATGGCATGAATTAAACTAGTGCACTGTCAGAGGGACATTGTTAACCCATTTATGCCTAGTGTCTAGAAAAAAGGCCTTGGCAAACAGCGTAGACCAAGATGAGACGCCGCATTATGCGGCGTCTCATCAGGGTCTGCGCTGTTTGCTTAAAGGAATTTCTGTAAGAAATATTCTAAATATAGAAATAAATATACTAGACATCCCTAATTTTGGAAATAAATTGTTCCAATTTCGAAGGATGGGAGAGTCCACTAGGCATAAATGGGTTAATATTCATGCGATTTTACAAATTAAGATTAATGGATTATTGATCTTTCTATCACAACTATATGTATGTCAAATTAAATACGGTAATACGTGCTACTGTATTGACTTGTAGTTCTAACAAAAGCAATATTTATCATATAATAAAATGTAATATACAACTCTCGAGACTGTCTACTGTTGATGTACCCGCTGTGATGTGTAATCCGCTCACACCCGTGAAAGGAAAACAACAAATTTGTTTAGCATGAAACGTTTGTTTTATCGATTCATTCAAATCTACATTCGGTGCTTGCATATTTAGTTTGACATCGAGACATGACACACACATGATATCTAATCACATAACGGAATATAAATCGAACAGCAATTTTGACATCCAATATTTAAAGTCTAAAGGGAGAAAACACTTCCATTGTACATGCAAATAATGTAATATTAGTTACTCCCCTTCCACAATAATCGGCTAAGCACACCCCGACGTTGTTCTCGGCCGATTGATGTGAATTCTCCTAATTGATTTACTTTTTAATTCCTCCTAATAAACTAAAGATTTCAAAAGTAATAAATGAATGAACGTGCTTGAATGTGTAAAAAGTTCTAGACCTTTTTATAAATTGTACAAACCTAAATGTGTACGACGGAATTGAAATACATTTAACAAGTAGACTAATATAAATATGAAACTAAACTAAAATGTCATTAACATATGATGAAACATTCTGTTGAAAAAAAGAAACTAGCAAATGCAATCAACTTATAACGTTTATACAAAACTATAATACAGCATGATTTGAAGTTCTTTGTCCAAAAACTCAAACTTTTATTGTCCGCTGTACATTGAACAAGCCGGTGAAGCGGTTCTGTCCTTGACAACCCAAATCATCCAAACGAATAATATTTTGTGTCGTGCTGTCACTGTTTTAAATTATATTGGTTCCATAAAATGTCCTTCCTTAATACTCATCAGTTCTGAAAATTGCTCGAAGAAAAAAGTGTTTACTCTAGGTTATAGGTATAAATGGCTATTCACCCTACATGTTTATTCGTATTTTTTCGATTAGTAACAAGAAACACATTTTGTGCGTAAATTGTAAGTATTTGTATGTTCACCGGCGTTAAGTCACCAATCTGGAAATATTCAATTACGTGAAGAAGACTCATTTACACACTGGAAATCTAAACACACATGTACATTCATAATTGGAGACACGTCAAGCAAAAATGGGTCTTATGCCATATGCGGCCAGTGTAGCTCAAGAACAGCCTGTGCATAAGCGCAGTCGAGGCAAAAGCTACGTTATCCGTTAGTAACTCACGCAAGGTATCTTGGTCTCATTAGCGGACAGGGCAACTCCTGACTGTGTAGTCAAGAGCTGGTCTAGATCTACACTTGTCGCATATATCATAAGACCCATTTACGCATGCCGGGGGTCATTGTTTGTAGCGAAATCTAACGACCTGCATTTTGTTGTGCAATAAAAGAGCAACATTTAGTTTCTTTCACGCGTTAATAAAAACGATAAATCACTATAATCACAACATTCACTTTGAGCACTTCTCGTGTGCACAACCATCTTGAATAACAAAGATGTATCGGACAAATGCATCTGACAGACACGGCGGCAGTATATGCATCACTCTCGAGACTGAGTTATCGTTCGTGCCTCGTAAACATCATTGCAGTGTACATGTAACTTTATCTGATTTTACTTGTTAGTTTCAGTAAGGAATACGTTAACAAAACCTTAAACGCTGTTTTTGTTTACAACTGAATCACCCTCGAGAAACGATTACCAGATTAAATTTTATTACACAATTAATTTGATAAGAGTCTACAACCCCGATCCCTTCCGTATATGCCTTACATGGAGGGAAACGGTACCCGTATTTAGCCGCTAGATGGGATACCTGCCCTAACAGAAAACAACCTGCATTTGACTCGAACCCTCAACCCTCTTAGTTGAGAGATAAAACGGACGTACGTATCGAAATAATTACGAATCTTGTCGTTAAACTGATTTTTATTCCACTCGGTTTCAAAATAAATAAAATATCATATCTATCCATGACAGAGTAATGGTTCTTTCCCAGCACGTTCAGTTTTTAGCAAATAATGTGAAGTGTCGTTTATCGCAACTTGTATGCATCTACTTCACGAATTATGCTCGTTTTATGATCAACCTGTGACAGACAACCTACAGACGGGCGGACGCGACTGTCACTATGCCCAACTATTAAATTCATCTTTATAAGTATACAATTACAATGCAAAACTCACCACTACGTTCAACAGGTTAAAAGCACTTTTCAGTCATAAAATCATAAAAAGTTCCTTCGGCGTATCTTAAATTTAAGTTATATATATATGTATATCAGTAGAGAATGAGTTCATCAGCATTTTTTTTTTTTGGAAAAGCATCACATACAATATGGTTCTTGTAATTGCGAAGTACGCGCAGTTTACATCTGAGAATATCTAATATATAGTACGTGTATAAAGATGAAAATTATATGCCGTGACCTAGATACGTTCTGGATAAATTATTTCACATGCATGTTTTGTCTTTATTTATATCTCGAATATTATGCAAGTGACGTTTTAAGCGCGATATGAAAAACGGGAAATGCTAATTAAATTCTTACTACTATATTAACAACTATGACTCTAAATAAATGTCTCATATATCATTTTCATCGTCGGAGTAGTACACGTGCTCATGCGCGCGCTTTTGTACAAGCTCTTCCTTTGTTTCGTAAACCGGTGCGCCGTATTGCGAGAAATAGTCCGTGTTGATATTAACGGGTCCTTCATAACCGTAACCCTCTTCGGCAACGACGCTTCCGTTTTGCTTCAAGCCGCCATTTTGACCGGTGTAAGTGTACTTTTGTTCGTAATCGTCGTCGCCGTATCCTTCACTTCCGTAAATAGTTCCGTTCGGCTTCGACAAGTTTTCCTTACTCAAACTGCCGTAAGAATTTGATTTGTCGTCTGGTTTCAACGTGTCTTCCGGTTTCCACGTGTTTTCTTCCGGCGGATCGGCCCAAGGTTGTTTCTCACCGGAAGCGAATATTCCGTAGAAGACTACGCCAGCGAAATGCACGCTACTGGCGATGATGAAGACTCTCTCCCAATCATCTGCTGACTGAAACGGATGTACAGGTAATTCATTTCTTTTATGTTTCGCGAGCTATGAAATATTTTATCAACTGCCAATACAGTCTTTGAAATGCTAATTTTGCTTTTGAAAACTGGCCGACACTATAAAAGCAAATTTTCCTGTTTAGCACAAACCTCACAATATAAACATCATCTAACATGTGTTTGCCAGGAATTCATACATTTATTTAAAGCCCCATGAATACTAAAAAAATCAACGGCAATTTCGAAAAGTATTTCGTAAAATAAAGTTAACCAATAGAAAATCAATGTTCCTTATAGCAATAGCAAACATTTCAAAGCAAGATGTGTTCTGGTAACATTGAAGTTTGTAGATACAAAATGCTTGTTTTTAATTTTTCGTGTCACAATTAGTTCCGTTTTAATTTCCCGAACTGATATCTATTCACACGACATACGAAAACTAAAATGGTACCATGTTAGTGTTCGTGTGTCGTATGAATAGATATCGTCGCGGAAAATTAAAATGGATTTTTTATGAAACAAAAAAAATAAAAACGAGCATTTTGTATCTACAATCATCCATGTTAACAGACCACATCTGGCGTTGAGATTTTAGCTATTGCTATAAGGAACACTGATTTGTTATTGGGTAACTTTATTTTACAAAATATTGTACGAAATTTTTGTTGATTTTTGAGTATTAATGGGGCTTTAAAACCCGACAAGTCAACAATGACTTTCGACACAAAAACAATACGTCATAAACTATTTCAATACTTATTAACACCATAGAATACACAATATGGACCACACACACGAAGACGTCTCGTTACCTCATGCCTAGTGAGCGACTCCGTGACGATTGGGCACAGCATTCCGGCGATCGTGCCAAACCCGTTACTGAAGCCCATCAGGAGGCTGGCGTACCGGGGCGCGATGTCCAAGTGGTTTACGTTGAAGCCTGCAGCGATAGCGTAAAATGAAATTTAAAACACGGGGCTTAAAGTATGAGCGTAAATGTCGTCCCAGATTTAACTGTGCAGTCCGCAATCTGTGACGACACTTTACGCACATGCATTAAACCCCGTCTTCCAAGAGAGAGGTTCAATTCTACTGTTTCTTGATAAGCTGTGAATGAGTGAAGGATAACACTGAATGATAACCGGTTCATTTCATACTCACTCCCTCTGGTTCAAAGCTTGTCGGACTTTATACAAAAGATCATTGTTATACCAATAGACGAATTATGCCATCGTTCAATTCCACCTGTTGAAAAATAGGAAACACAGGCAACACAAACATTTCGCGTCAACGATGCAAAAACTGAAGCTATTTTCACGCTACAACAGTGATCGACATTTTGTAATCATGACTTAGAACGTCTTACGAGTAGTTATGGAACGCTGACTATTGATATATCTGCTGTTTCATTGAAATGATGTGGGTTTTAATCATAGATAGATCGATTGTTTATTCGGGAAAAGAGGCAATACGCCCATCATTCCGCATCTAACACATTACAAAGAAATATATAACCGGTTTATGGTGAGGCATGTTACGTTATGTTAGGTTTCTGCACATACATATGGTAAGTTATAGATACAATAACATGTAGTTTGATTGAGAAAAAGAAGTCATAAAAATAAATAAATAAACGTTTGGAAGCAATGAAGGAAAAAAAAAATCTAGCGCCTATTTGTCTTAGACCAGAGTGTTTGGGTTCTTATTCTTCATATGGTATTTGTTTATAGAGGTATGCTGTGTGCACAACTAATTAACATTTTAGAACAAATTGCTCATTTCAAATATGAAATTATTCGTAATAATCTAAATTATGTTTGCCTTATCGCTGTTTATTGTCAAATACACGGCTCCTTTTCGTTTTGAAGAGTGCCATTTGTTAACGCCTAATTGTTTAATGCCGCAGCGAGATACGTATCTAGGCATGTTGGTCGTATATTGTGTACATCCGTTTATCATCTCAAACGTTAGCATTTTGTAAAAGTGTAAATAATATTTATTGAGACATTAAATATGTCGACATGCAATACACATATTGTTAGTCTTTTCAATTCTTAGTCAAGAAACTTGCGGTTTGATAAACACTCACAGGTAAAGATAATGATTCCCAAATACTTTTATGTGAGCTCTGTTTTAAATGAAAATTGTCAGCACGCAATTCATATTCTGACAAGTTTAATGGTAAGTTTCATAACCTGACAATAAATATCATAATCAAAATGACAAAATAAACCAGTTAACCTCAGAGTATTGTCATTTACCTGACTTTCACCCCGCATCGCTTTGGCAGCTATGTTAAAGTTCGTGTAATTCAGATATTGGTGGAGCATCAGGCATGAAACAGTGTGTCTTGCTCATCTACACTTCATGGCGAGGACATATTTGAAGTTTGAATTTAATGGCTTAAACAATATGGAAGAAGTTCGCCCCACAAACGTGTAACATTTTAAACGGACTGTCTGAGAGACCGACAGAAGGACCGACAGGGTGACGCCAATGTACTCCCTTTTTAGGTGGTGTTACAGGCTAATCAGGGACGTTACTTTCCGCCTAAACTAGATTTTCTCAAAGAAGAGACCTCCTTGAAACGAAAATAGCCGTAAAAGCGGAAAGTGTCGTCCCTGATTAACCTGTGCGGACGGCACAGGCTTATCTGGAAAGACACTTTACGCACATGCATTAAGTCCGGTTTTCACAGAGCGAGGCCCATTATTTAACTGGCACGTCAGGTCACACTTCAACAAAACACCTTTTCCCACCCGCATGTACCTGATATCGCAAAGCCACTGAAGCCGACGGCGAGAGTTAGACACGTGATGGCGGTCGTGGTGTTCCGAGTGAAGCCGACACCGAGCAGAAAGATCGCCTCCATGCCGAAACCTGCAGCACACATTCGCCAGATAAGAAACTTTGCGTTTGAAAACATTTAATTATGAATGTGATCCAAGCAGAATAATTGGCTGTACACACGTGTGCATAAATCTTTATCATGAAATCGGCGTTCAATTGATGCTTTTTGAAGACCAACATGATCATCAAGTTATCATCATCATCATCATCATCAATTTAACATCATTACACTTATTATTGTATTTCCTTCAACATTGGAGAGTGTAACATATATACTATGTAATTACATATTTACAAATACAAAGCAACATAGAGCTAACTATTTCATATATAAAGATGATCTACATTACAACAGCAAGTATAAATGTTCATGATGATACACTTTGCACGAGTAATAGTCGTTATAAAGAGCAATACGTATTGCATAAAGATGCATACAGGCAATCGTTTCTACTACAATGTTATGCCCATTCTTTTTACACCTCTATAATGATATCACTTACGCTCTCCATTCACACACGTTGCACTGATGTCACTGACGCAGGTTCGTCGTAAAACGATTTACTTATTTTCAAGAAAAAAGTATTTAACAACGTTAAAATTGTGTTAACGTGTTCATTTCGTACCTCCGCAGTTGAAGATCTTCCTCACCACGGTGGTGGAGAGTATACCGCGCCTGCGCAGCATGTCGGCGATTTGGCCACCTATAGGCACGATGATCGCCATGATTAGATGAGGCAGGGCCGACAGGATTCCGCTCTGAAAAATTATTCAAAAGTTGTATCAATTATTCATGAATGACAATCGTACAAACGACAACAAATGCTCGTCGCTAAATGCTCTGTCTAAAATTGAAGAAATATTCACGCGTTGACTCCACTAACAGAAGATTTAGCTGGAGTATAACAATACATGTACTTAGCATTCTGACATTATGAAATGAGTTCAAACACAACCCCAAAATCAATTTGACGTAATATTTTATGAATTTGTTTTTACATATTTTTCGAAACTGAATACCATAATTGAAAGTAAATGTTTAGAAGAACAATTAAGTTCCTCAATGCTTTACCATTTGCTTGTTTAAATACTCCCACGAAAAAAAAAGAAAACGTACTCATTCGGTGAAGTTTTTAAACAAATAGGACAACACAATCCTACCTTGGACAGGTCGAAGCTGAAGACCTCGCTGAAGTAGCTGGGCTGCTCGATGATGAGCAGGTAGAAGGTCCAGCTCCGACAGAAGTTCGCCACCATGATGGCGATCACCGGCATGGAGGTGGCGAACTTCAGCCACGGCGTCTTCATGTCCTGGAGTGTGAAAATGAGAGCGTTTTGATAGATTTAGCGTTCCAAAGGCGACTTAAAACGTTAATATGTTTTTATTGCGACATTTAGCGTTGGCTGCGACATTAAGCGTCAGAGTTGCGACATTTAACGTAAAGTGCGACATTAAACGTCAGTGCGATATTTAACGTTGTGTTAGACATATTGAGCAGTGTGTAAGAAATGCATGTAGAGGATTTTAAATTAAAAAATAATAAGAAGGATGAAAGAAATGAATGACGATGAAGCTGAGGACTTTGTACGAGGAGTTGTATGACACGCATATAGCAAATTTTCGCAAACACTTTGGCTAATCCCTTTTTGAATATATCATCATATATTGTATATCATAGACGTTTTTCGTTTGATTTATGGCGGTGTTTTTTCGTATGTAATCAATGCAAACATCTAAGAATCACGTGAATTAATGAATTAGAAACAATATTCGTGTGCCTCTGACATGCATGGCTTTTGCTAGCAGAATGAATATTCACTGACATCTTTTAATTATCGTTTTTATACTCTCCAGTATGTATATCGACTTGTATTCACATATTTGTCCCACAAGGTCGTCGATTTTAAGCATTTACCATATTGTATATAAATTAAATATGGCACGTGCATTACCTTTCTCAGGACGCTCGTGTTTTCCCCGATGCAGGTCTCGATGTACACGCGCTCGTGTTCACTGATGTACGGGTGCTTGGCGGGCGTCTCAAAGGCTAGGAACCACCAGACCACGCACCACGCGATCCCCATGACCCCTGTTGTAAAAGTGCATCAAGAATTTAGAAATTAGCCTCGCTCTGTGAAAAGTGAGTTTAATGCATGTGCGTAAAGTGTCATTTCAGATTAGCCTGTGCAGTCCTCACAGGCTAATCAGGGACGACACTGTACGCCTTAACTGGATTTTTGTCAAGAAGAGTCGTCCTTCAAACGTAAAAAACACAATAAAAGCGAAATGTGTCGTCCCTGATAAGCCTGTTCGGTCTGCACAGGATAATCTGGGACGACACATTACGCACATGCATTAAACCGCAGAGCGAGACTCAAATATATAACAAAGAATTACAACGACTGAGTGAACAACTCATTGTGAAAGTCTATATGAACGATGAAGTATTATTTAATGTTGTTTCTTCAGAATAGTATATTACTTAAAGAACTTTCAAATATTCAATAAAAGAACATTATTATAGTTTAACGTGAAAAACTGTATGTATATAATTGTTTACGGTGCAAATATTGCAGACATATTATAGATCAAAGTAGTATTCTCAGTCCGTCTTCTTCATTTGCATTGTTATTGGGCAATAAAATTTCCGCCAGACATAAAACAGTGGCCTATTGTCAACATAATTTGGTCCCAAGGCAGTTTCAACAGTTCGATAAGCGGCCGAGAAAACACAATAAGTCTCCCATTTGGAAGTGTTTATGTGATGGCTCATATCAAATATGACAGTCTTACGAATTTCAACTAGACGCTGGGCATTCTGTACATCGTCAGCGTCATTTAAATCTGCGAGCCATTAGCCCGATGCACATAAAAAAAATGCTTCAAAAACTAGAACACGATAACAAGTTGTTATTCTTCCTAACAAATCCAATTTTTTATTTATTGTTCAGGTATGTTTGTGAGCTCTTTACAGTTCATGATACACTCATTTCAAGACAGAACGTCTTCAAAATATGAGCATGGTATACACAAGTAAAGCGGTAAAATGTTAAAATAACATGTCAATCAATAAATAAAATAATAGTATCCATGTATACATTGCATTAGAGGAAGATGGTGTCAAAATTGTTAATAAGTTTTAATCGTTTTCAACTATTCATTTGAGCTATTAATACAATTAAAACACTCTAAATGTATATAATAGATTCATCGCAAGCATTTGTTACGAGTTTCTATGAACACGTAAACGATATATGTTGTTTTTTTTTACATTCTTACCAAATACGTAGAAACCGGATTGCCAGCCCAATGTCTTCGTAAGTATTCCGGACAGAGGCATTCCAATAACCGCCCCAGCATACGAACCTGTAGTATTTGTAAAACAATATAATTATAATGCGATATTTTATTTATCCGAAACAAAAATGTCCGAATTAAATGACATTTTACGCGTTCATTTGACTTTTTTTAAAGCCTTAATACTTCAACATTACGCTGCATTTTATGCAGTGAAAGTTTTGCGAAATAGATTCAGAACATGTAAAGTAAAATGTTGATTAGTTATAAACAGTTCTTTGTATGGAAACTTCAAAGGTAGAATCAGGTTATTAAAATGCTTTTAAACGACTTCGGAAAGCATACTTACAACAAACAAGATTACAGCACTACGTGTATTAATCAATTATAGTCACATTTTGAATAATGGAAATATGAAAATCGTCATGTCCCATTTATTGTATAAATGAGTGCATACCAGTAAATGGTTCTTTAAAAAAGCGTGTAAAAGGTTAACCCATTTATGCCTAGTGGACTCTCCCATCCTTCTAAATTGGATCAATTTATTTCCAAAATTAGGGATGTCTAGTATATTTATTTCTATATTTAGAATATTTCTTACAGAAATTCCTTTAAGCAAACAGCGCAGACCCTGATGAGACGCCGCATCATGCGGCGTCTCATCTGGGTCTACGCTGTTTGCCAAGGCCTTTTTTCTAGACGCTAGGCATAAATGGGTTAATGTTCACCAAATAAGTTCGTCCAACTATTCCAAGAATCAAACATTACATTTGGCTGTATGCGCACGGTAATGTTATTTACGTGTTATAATTTTTATACAAATATACACTTTCTTAAAGGGACTTGTTCACATAGTGTCTTTTTTGTATTTGTAAAAGAGGATAATGTAACGAATTTAATTACCTAACTGTAACATTTGGAATAATTTTTGAAAAATATAATAACATGGAAAAAAAAACAAAAAAAAACAATGTTTCTCTCCCTGATGATCGAACACGGGACCTCAATAAGCAAAAACTAACCGCTTCCACTACACAACGCAGGCTTTTGAATGTAAACGGTAGTTTAATCGCTGTGTCGGTAATTCATTTTTTTCTTTAAATAATCGATTTGCATCGGATACATCAGATGATTATTAAATAAAGAAACATACACCTGAAAAAATCTTTGTCAGGAGCGTTATTTTGCATGTATGAAAATAATACATACATTCTTTTTTTTTTATCTTTGACAATGTTTTAGAATTGTCATTTTGCCAAACTGTCAACCAGTCCCTTTAGATTGAAAAAAAAACAACACAAAAACAATTCGTATTATTTTTTCAAATAAAAACTTACGTTATTGCGTATATTTCTGTCTTTCTGTGTGTTATTGGATATTCGGTCCATATATCAAGGTTTCTAATCTCACACAAAATTGCGAAAACAATAAATGATGACATAAATTAGAAACTAATTCGAATACGCGCCATAAAATTCAATTTCAAGAAAACATAACTTCACTTCGATCGAAGGAAATGTGAATCCAATGAGACCTGTTGCATCTGATAAAGCTGTCCCTGTGGATTCAATGCCACGAATCAAAAGATGTTTTTCCAAGGCTTGCCACGGGGGAGTTCGTGGAACTGATGGGTTTGATCCACGTTCGTGTGTATTTATTATTTATCAATTCCGGAAATCAACTATAGACTACAAAAAACTAATTAATTTATTATTGTCGTTGTTTGTGCTTGTAATGGATGTCTTTTCGTGTTTTTTTTTTCTCCGAGTCTTCTCATACCGGTGTTCGTAGATTCATCCAGCAACGTTGTATTGCAGTCAATTATGTTTACACGAACATATCCATTAGAAGCATACTTCAAAAACAATACTAGATGATTATTGTTTTGTTAATATATATCATAACAATATAAGTTAGCAGCATGTTGCAAAACGTACTACTGGGAAGGAAAAGGGGAAACATACGAAAAGAAACTCAATATAGATACGTTTAAATTTTGACATTGTAGCGTTCAATAAATTAAATAATGGCTTTTATATTGTCTTTGCTTTTCATGTGTGTGTGTTTTTTTTTATGTGAAAAAAAATACTACTATTGCGTTATTCGCACACGTCTTATGAGTCAGTCGCATCTAGAACGATTAAATTGTACATCATTATGATTAAGATTTTTTTTCTAAACTTTTGAGATGTTGTACACAAAAATATAGTATTGTTTACATATATAAGTAAAGTAAAGTTATTATTATTAATATCACAACAGCACAAATGTTCTATCCTACTCACTGGCAGACTTTCCCGACACAAACATGTAAATTGGCAACTGGCTGTGTTTGCGTATAACCTAATCTTGGATTAAATAAGACCCATGCCATATCCAGTGTCGACCCAGCCGAATTGTCTGCCAGTATCTTCCGCGAAACATATCCAAATTGTATTTATTTTCTTGCTCTATATGCAACGCCAGACCCCGTTGGCAGATTAGTACAAGATAATGCTGCCAGAGCAGGAATGAGTATCCATGACATTTTCTGATTGATTAACGCTTTATCACTATGGGAACATTTCTACAGAGCACACAGATGATTGCGAAATAAGAGTGGAAACATCCCCTTATACGATTGGTGAATTTTAATAACATTTTATTATCGGATTTAAATTTCTAAATTAAATTCTTGCCGTTGTATGATTTTGTTCAATATTGTGTTCTAAAAGTCCGTGAATCTGCGCCTTGAACTATTTGTTAAACTGCGATTGCCTGAACTACTTTTTTATGGTTTTAATTTCATATTGTTCGATTCATATTATTTAGCATTTACATCTCGTTTACATCTCGTTTACATCTTTAGTTTATTTCATTTAGAAATGCACTTTATTTATTAAGTTTAATAAGCTTAAAACTGTATTCTAATATATCGAGTAATTATTTCAAATGTACAAACTTAGATCCATGTTCAAAGAGGTCTGGTTCTTTATCAGGCTATATGGTAATTTGAGTATGCGCGACTCGGTAATAGCGTCGACGGGGGCGAACATGGACATATTTTAAGTTCAGTAATTATTTGCTTCATAAAAATAAACAGTGTGCAAACCCAGCTGGGTCCTCGGGACGTACTTCATCATTACAGGGAACATAAGGCTCTCTTTTTATGTAAGGTGCCACCTGTGTATTTCGAAATTCATGAGGTCCTTTCGTGCCCTACACTGCATTATGCCAGGACCCGGAGTATGTTACAGAACTCCTAACTAATTAACTTTATGCTAGAACTACGAATGTTGGGACGAATTTTGAAGTATAATTCCAATTGAGAACAAGAACGTTGTAACGAAATATATTTAACTTTGAGGTGATATTGTGGTGTGTGAGTGGGTCTGTGGGTGTGGAGATGGGGGGGGGCGCGACGCCATAGTACCCCGAGAAAACCCCACCTATCCAGTATCGAAGCATCTTATACTACCGCTGTGTTATAAAACATTTGCATCAATAGCACCATTAAAAATAAATGACGACATAATGATTTAGAATTAATCTATACTTAGCATTATTTAACGTTTTGACATATATCATGGTCTATATCTGTGCTGATTACATATAAGGAAGAGGCCGACAATGTAAACTACATGCGATCTGCAGATTACATATTTATATATATCAATCACATGCAAAATAATCTGAAACGTTATCCGGCCAATGCCCTGTGATGTAACATTTTGAAATGTCAACCACACGTAACACGACATAAAACACGAACCCGTTCTAAAGAATGTATTTTTTTTAACTTGTGACATTTGATGAGCGGAAATGCACCTTTTAACAGTAGGCGTAGTTGAATGATGTTACGTTGTGTGCATTGAATGAGAACAGAACGTGCGGTGGTATACAAGGAAATTTCATGCAGGTCCCACCTTCTATTTAAGAAACGGACCAGAGAGTGTTAAAGTGTATAAGTATGTTAAGGCGTTGTACAATTGATGCATCTGAGCTACACTTTGTATGTATGAAACTGCTATTAAATCGTGCAAGATGGCAATGCGTACCACAGAAGGAGATGGTTGCCAACTTGGATCTTTCCAGAGGTGGTGCCCAGTGACTCCAAATGCCGTGGCAGGCTGGATAGGTCACGCCCTAAATTAAAACAAAAATAACCATAATTTACTTAAATATATTTATATTCTCAAAGATATATTTTAATGTTCAAACAAAGCATGAGTTTATAAGTATAATAGTCCAGAATACTGCTATACTTTCCAAGGACAGTTCACCCAACATAAACTGATCGGGAACCTTATTACGGGCTTATAAAGAAATAAGTAATGTGAAAATTAACCATACCGTTACGCTGATATTGACCTGATACAAAGGTGAATATATATTTTTTTATCAGATCCGTATGTGTTTATTTCAGCCAATGTTTGGAGGTACGTTAAATTACGAAGTCGTCATTTTTGGTAGATCAGATTCCAAAAAACCAAACAATATCATACCAAGATGTGTTACATATTAGACACAAACAGTAAAAACAAAACATAAAAACTATTTAAAAAAAAATCATGACATGTGATCATGACGTCTTGATGAACACGTCAAACGTCAGACAAAACATTCATTCAAGCTAAAAATGCACAAACGTTATGCAGCCGCAAACAATAAATATAACAATTTATTATATACCTGTTTATTGCTTTTAACAGAATAATGGTTGTATCAATCGTTGAAATAAATCCCGTATTATGCTACTCGCTGTTTCCGATTCAGTATTACCATACTAGCCGGACTACTTTCTTCGATCCATTAAATGACGTCACATTTTAATGACGTCACATTTAATGACGTTACATTTTAGTCATTGTTTTGTCAGTTTTGTTAAAGCAAAAAAATACAATTGATAACTGTTTTCGTTAGTTGTTGTAAATAATAAAAGGAATATTACGCTAGTCAATTGTTCCAAGTGTTTGTATCAGTCTCGTGGCTTGCACTATTTCGTATCACACTCGAGGCTCCGCCTCTCGTGTGATACGTCATCACACAAGCCACTCGACTGATACAAATTCTTGGAACAATGACTAGCGTAATATTCCGTATGTGTCTGTGTCAAAAATACGGGAGTCCAAAAGATCTGCAAGTTATTTGAGCCTCGTTCTTGGAAAACTGGTCTTAATGCATGTTAGTACAGTGTTGTCCCTTTTTAGCGTGTGCAGTCCACACAGGCTAATCATGGACGACATATACCGTCTAAACTGGATTTCCGTTCAGAAGAGACTACCTCTTAAACAAAAAATTCCATGTAAGCGGAAAGTGTCGTTCCAGATAAGCCTGTGCGGACTGCACATGTTTATCTGGGACGACACTTTACGCACATGCTATAAGCCCAGTTTTCCCAGAATGCGTCGCATTTCATTGCTTTAGACGTACCTCTACGATTCCTTGCAGGATACGGACGGCCATGACGACACCGAAGTGGATCTGAGCGGCCCCAGGGATAAACATGTTCAAGAACGCTGAGATCCCGATAGCCAGACCGAAAATCCTGGGGAGAAAAAAACAAGTAAGGAACGTTAGTAAGAAACAAGTGAAGAACTTAAATAAAAAGCGAGTAAGAAACTTAAGTCAGAAACAAGTACGGTACGAAAATAAGATTTAAGTAAGGGACGTCAGTAAGAAAAATATGAAGAACCGAATTAGAATGACATGAAATCCATGGATTTAAAAATTAAAATAAAAACGGAGGAAAACTTCTGGAGAAATATTTTTTAGGGTAGGTGGATGCCCTGAACGCTAGACCAGGAAAAAGAAACTTACAAAGAAACGAATGTTAATGAATAAAAAAAAGCGTGATCAAAAATAAAAATAAATGTTTGATGGAAAATGAACACATTTCATTTCACAGTTATCTGGGCCACTTGTAATTAAGCGTTTGGAAAATCAGGTAATTTATGAACTTAATAAATAAAACATTCTGCTTTCATGTCAAAATAGTATCCAAGAACACATGTTCAAAGATCAGAAGTCAATAAACTAGCATTGACAATGTCCAAACAAATTGATGAGTTCCAGCGGATATTACTGCGACATAAGTCAAAGAATGTGAAATGATTTCACGCCGGAGCGTGTCATAGACGTGATTGCAATACGTGACAGAACATGAATATTTCATATCAACCCTGACTTTGAGAGTAATATCCTATGCTCAGTAATTGCTCCTTACTTTCATTTGTATGGACATCAAGCAATAAGAGTTGTTTCAGAAAAAGTTGTTTTAGTATACTTGAATATGATAAATATGTGTACTATGATACTGTTATACACACTTTTTGTCATTTGTATTATTTTATGTATTAATTTAATTATTCTGAATGTTATGTATAATGTACCTTTTTAATTAAATACGTTTAAATAATGGACTTGGAACTTTTACAGTGCCATACGCTTTCAATATACAACTTCCGATCGTAACGATTTTCTATCTTCTACAAAATGTGATGGTGCTTAAATTAGTGAGAAAGGTCATTGTTTCTACAAACTTGACGCGCCTGTAATGATATTAGCTGTCTTCAGACAGAAAATGAAAGCACATTATATCAGGTCACATATGCGACTGTGTTCCGTGTCACAGCATAAAACAATGGACAACATTGTTCATTTATAACAAGGTCTAGACATTCGTATTATAATCAACATTATATAGCACGATACATGTGTGTTGAGCCTGCTTGGTTTGTGCGAGGAAGATGTGTGTATCCGTGTCGAGCAGATACAGTTATATAAACAAAACGTAATATACAGACATACATATTAATAAGGGATCTAAAGAACGGTAGTGACACAGAACAGAAATAAAAGTCGGAAGAATTGATTAACCTTCTTTTTTTTAACTCCGTTTATTAATGTTTACTTGATATTTTAATGGATGATGCAATGGATGGTCTCTTCTAATTTCAGTCGTTATTTGCAGAAGAATTATGGGACATTTGAACAACTATAACTAGTTTAAATATGTTTTGTCTAAATAGAGGCGAAACATTGACGAGAACTCTCCTTTGTTGCTCTGAATATTTCCAAATATCTTTTCTTTGCCCTGACAACACCACCCATCTTTACAAAACGACAGACAATGAACCAACAAAATTTCACATGATCGATGCATGTGTATATATCAGTATATATCACCTAGTACATGTCCTATACGAAGCTTATCCCCGGGTACATGTGTTATACGAAACTTATCCCCGGGTACCTCTGCTATACTTACTTTGTCGCAGGGTATCTCGAAGCCAGATAGCCGCCCGGGACCTGGGTGAGAATATAGCCCCAGAAGAAAGAACTGTCAACAACACCGATCGTCTCTGGTGTCCAGGTGAATTCGGGTTGCTAAAAATATAGCGATGGCTATGAGCGTGTTAACGTAATAAATATCGCATGCGCATGAAATAATAATTAGCATGTAATAGAGAACGCACAATAAATTATAACACATTTTAAAGACGGACATCATGTTACCATACTTATCGCTAACAAGTCTCTTCGCAGATATCGGGATATGGTACACTATACGATATGTCAGTACCTACACTTATACATGTAAGTAAGGATGTTACAAACAACAATCAACATTCTTTATGAATGCTTTAATGACGAAAAGAACACATGGTTTTTGGTAAATAACACAAAACTGTATCAAGCATTAACAGAAAAAAGTCTAATTGTTGCTATTGGTTTATGATAGAAATAAATCGTCTGTAACAACACAGACTAATTCGGTGCAGTTTTAGACTTTTCACTACAAACGTAATAACACTGTGCGATAAGAAAATGTATAAAATGTATACTAGGAAGTATGTTAGCCCATATATATATGTTTGTGTGTGTAAAGATATGAAGGCGTACAATATGTATACTTTATAATACATTATTATAGCAATTAAACATGTTGTTATACGATGTTCGCGATTTTCAAGAGCTGTTTATGTAACTATGTTTTCTTTTGTATTCTGTAACCTGAATCAAGTTGTTCTGACCTGATATATAATATTCAGAGGAGTAGGACATTCTTTCCGCATTCTGCTGTCATCCGATGAAGACAAATGCTTGTAAAGTATTCCCATGTCACCCATACGTCTACCAGCTAGACATAAAACCGCCGCTAACATAATTTTAAGGAGAAACACGTTGTAATAACTCATTCGAATTTGTACTTGAAAGTGTTAAACCGAATTTCTAGGAAATCTTGCTTGTTTGCAACACATTGCCAAGATCGTCTTGAATCCCTTAAAAATGAGATTTTAGCATAAAGCATACTTACATTCAACAAACCGTCGCCATTTGCATCAAACGTCTCATTTCTTGTCATGCTGACGATAGCCACGCCCATATTACAACGTATGCCAAAGGAGATACAGAAACCGATGCTGCTAAGAAGCGCCATCTGGTATCTGCGCGCGCAGAAGTCACATCGGCAGAACCACTTAACCTATCAATCAGAAGAAAAAAATCAGTTAGCAAACATGTTTTCGAAGGAGACAAATCAATCAAATTTAAGGCATATTTAACACTACATTATCAATAAATGAATACTAAATAACCAGTCTGAACATAAACACATAATAAAAGATTTGCAAACGTTTAAATGTGTTAAACAATGAAAATATCAAAGAGGCATACATGTACACACATACCACGTGTGTTACGGTGTGTACATTTAATAAGTACGCACTTTTATATATGAGACGCGCTCTGAGAAAAAGGGGTTTAATGCATGTGCGAAAAGTGACGTCCAAGATTAGCATGTGCAGTCCGCACAGGCGAATAAGGGACGACACTTTCAGCTTGTATTGTATTTTTTGTTTAAAGGAAGACTCTTCTTGACAAAAACCAGTTTAGGCGGAAAGTGCCGTCCCTGATAAGCCTGTGAGAACTGCACAGGCTAATCTGGGACGACACTTAACGCACATGCATGAAACCCATTTGACAGAGCGAGGTTTATATATATATATCACTTTTAAATTACAAGAATTTGGACATGTTGCTTACCTTCAAATCGTTCAAAACACAACTCATGTGTGGACATGATTGTGAAAACACTTTAATGTGCACAGACTAATCTGGGATTACAATTTACGCACAAGGATTATGCCCAGTTTTCTCAGAACACGACACATTTGTGGCTTAAATCAAATGAATAGTGTTTCAGCAGTTGACTTGTGTTCGTCCTACGACACTCAATCAATTTATTGCAACTATTTCCAGAAAATTCTACAGCGGAAGAAGGCATTTCGAAGATATAATACATGTGTAACTTAATTAAAGTTCGCCATTTGATCGAGTGAAAATGTTTCGTGTAGCACTTGTGTTTAAACAAATAGGCTATTTATACATACATAATCGCAATTTACTTTTCTTTAAAACCACTCATTAGTTCAGTTTGTACAACAAATACGTCAAGACCGCGAACTAACTGCTTAATGGAAGGAATGACACACGGAATTTCCATAAAAGAGTCTGACTTCAAACGAGTTGGAAACATTGCTTTTAACTTTACAGTGTTTCATTTCAAGTGAAATAAATACGTTCATAAACTACTCGATTAATTCCTGCCTGACACGAACGAAGCTTTGCCTGGGAAACAATAAAACTCAACCGCTCATGAAGGGCTGGAATAAAGTCGGAAACTCTTTCAGCGAAATGTAAATAAATCGCATCAGTAGAACAGACACAAAACAGTAATCGAATAAAACCGAGCGCGGTTATTAATGGAAGGCGAAAGCTACATTTAGCTTGAATTACTAATTGCATTAAGCGACTGACAATAAAGCATTGTTTCACCGCTGCAGAGAAATATCTTATTACGCTCCGTATGGTTTTGTGGTGTTAGTTCAGTTTAACGTAAAACAGACGTATGTTAATCAATGCGATAAATAAAACGATTGCAATAGACAGACAGACAGACAGACAGACAGACAGTTTATTCAGACTTATACAAAAGTACATCGTCTACATACTTAAGTTTACATATTATTTTCTGTCACGTAACTAGGTATAACAAATTAACATAACATAACATACATATACATTTAGGAATACAAATCAACTATCAAAGCGGTAATGAAACTTATTGAACAGTATTATTAAGAATCGCATTTCTTAAAACAAGAGCTTCATTTATATATTTACATACATTATAAATTACTGATTTGTCACATGAAACTAATAACTTGTGGAATTTATATACAGATGGGTTTACATAATAAATACGGCTTATAAATTTTTTCCTTAAATCAGTGTAACAGCGGCATATACAAATAAAATGGTACTCATCTTCTAAATCCAAATCATTGCAACATAAACAATAACGTTCATTACGTGGTATGGTNTATGTGAGCATGCACGCATCTGTGTACGATAATCATAACAACTTTCCGACATTCTAGTGCAAACATGAATAAGGTGTTTTGCACAACACCCCAAAACATAATTTGTTTACTTTTTCAGGTATTCTGTCAGTCGAACTATTGTAGAAGCAAATTCGGAGTGTACGAAGTCGCGGACTTCAACATTCATGCATGCGCGTGGTGCTATTACTTCTTGTTTCCGGAACGCGAGTATAAACCCAACCCATTGACCCACACCCTCGAGATACAAACCAACGGCACCAGAGTGTATCCAGATATCAACAATAAAAGTGCGACTGGGAAAATCTGCGCCACTTTATCTTCAGACGAATGTGATAAATGGCGCCTTTGTTGCTTGGCGTCACGTGACTGCTGCACGCGCCAATTGATGTCGTCTGCTATTAACGTCAATACGTCATGTCCGACCACGTGGGACGGATATGGATGCTGGGGTGCGGGGGATCCGGGGACAACAAGCTACATTTCATGTCCAAATTTCCTGCAGTATTCTGTACCAACGCGTAAGTTGTAATATTGTTCTGTACTATAATGATATAATGCTACAAAGTCTTGAGCTTAACGACTTATACTTGTACTTGGCATCCGTAAATTAAAAAGAGATATCTTTTAACCTTAATACACATATGTCAACATTTCCAAGTTTGCTTATTAACATGTATTTATAAAACCCAAAATTTACAAAGAAAACAAATCTTCTAAATGTTTCATCAATTATAATTATTTATTTATTTACTGGAACACACATGGGGGTAATTGGCTTGTTATATTTCTTTAACTATTGCAATGTCGACTCAGATTCGTAAGTACGTCTTTGTGATATACAAAGCAAAACAACATATAGGTCGCCGTAGCGCAGTGAATATGGTGTTCGCCTAGCGGCCGGGAGGTCACGGGTTCGATCCCCACTGTGGGAACGTTCTTTCAATCTCCCCCCCCCCAAAGACACCAATTACTGGTTCCCAGTCTCTGGAAACGAACTCGAGAGCGGTTCAATAAGCCTTAGGCTTTCGATGCAATTGAGCTAAAAGAAATAGGTTTAAACCAAAATAACATACCTTGTGAATGACAACAGTTGACGTAAAATGCATGGTGATTCTTCCCAGGTTCCGCATTGAAGACGTGCACTTCTGACGGCACATGGCTGACCAAAGGTCCCCTGAGTCTGGAATGGACGGACTACACGCCGTGTCTGAGCTACGAGGTGTGTATGACACATTAATTTGAGTCTCCCTCTGTGAAAAGGGGGTTTAATGCATATGCGTAAAGTGTCGTCCCAAAGTATCCCGTGTAGTTCGCAAAGGCTAATAAGGGACGTCGCTAAATAGCATGTGCGGACTGCACAGGCTAATCTGGGACGACACTTTACGCACATGCATGAAACCATCTTTTCACAGAGCAAGGCTCATTTATAGAATTTCATTTACGGCGTTTGTCGACGGCATCTCGTATGAAAAAACTTTCTTTTGCTTGTTTAGAAAATGAAATTCGCATGTTGCGTCTACTTATTTTTTTTTTATTAAACGTTTAAGTGACGTATGGGATGGTTTATATATAGCGAATGTGCATACAACACCTTCATATGTAAATCAGTTTTAACGTATAATCATCGCATACCTGCGTATGCGTATGTCAAACATACGATGTATAAATGTAACACATGCGTTATCAATAGACCATTAGAATAAATTAAGTACATGTTAGTGCTAAAAATTAAAATTCTGCCTCGACGTTGCTCAGCAGGTTACATCACAAGACTATTCTAAATGTTTGACGGTTTAATTTGCATACGCTGTCATACGCTGGTATCATACGCTGTCATACGCTGGTATCAAACGCAAATGTATTACTGAACCTTTAATGGATACGTCTCTTTCATATTAAGCTAATAACTTCTAAATCTATTGGCGAATACAAACCAGTGCTATTGCTCATGTTCAATAGTGTAGTTAATTAAAGAGCATCCGAGTCACCCTATAGTCGATGGACGTTTATTGGACTCTATAATGGATAAAAGATTAATTTACACGAACTGTCTCCATTTAATCATGCTATTTGTCAATCACGTATTCGTGGGTGGTTGTTACGACATGACTTGTGCATTAGTCAGTTTACTGCGGTAAACGTTGCACAATGATTCGCTTTATGAAACACAATGTAGGGTTACCACAGTGGAAACAGTCGCGTTATCTATTTTTTTTATTATTATATTTTTACATGAATATCGATTTGCTATTAGTCAATTCAAACAAATCATTTCTGAAGGTTTACAGGCTGGAAACGAATAAACAGAATGGTAAATACTATGTTACCAATCGAATAGCGTTTCAAGATGTTTATGGCGAAAAACTTTAATTGCAAATGCCATAATTGTTTTAAACTATACTCTCAGTTTATTATTGAACACAGAGGATAAGCACGAATAATATTTTGTGTAAACAAATTAATGTCTTATTAACCCTTTGAGCGCTGGGACCGGATTTTGAAGGCCATTGCAAACAGTTTGGATCCAGATGAGACGCCACAAAACGTGGCGTCTCATCATGATCCACACTGTTTGCTATTCTGATACTATTCTTTGAAAAAAATCAAAGAAAAAGCTAATTTAGAAATTTAGCAGACAACATTTTAGCAGACGACAAATTTCCCAGCATGCAAAGGGTTAAACACAATCATGTTCAATCTACCGGGAATGCCGTCATGAACATACCGGGAATGCCGTCATGAACATACCGTTTATGTCCGATCAGAAAAAAATGATTGAAGATTATTGATAGTGGGACAAGGACATAATAACAGAATGTAAAATATGTATGCCATGTGTTTGAAGTCAACAATAATTCACGGTTTAGGTAATCAAACAAATCAAATGTTAGTTGTTAATTTCCGGTATAGAATATAAATAGATACCATTTAGCACGATCATTGGTGTGATGTTTGGAATCTATCTGAACAACAGACCAATAGTAGTCCATTCGTGTCGGAAAATAATGTATAATGTTATTCTTAATTACTTCAAACATTATCAAAAGGGTATTATGTTAGATTTAACTAAAATATAAATATAATCAACTTACCAAAACACAATCTACGTAAAGTCTTAACAATAGCTTCATAATTATTTGAGAGCGAAGCAGACGCAATTTTGCAAATCGGTATGCCTCAACTCCAGTCAAATTTAGCAGACGACAAATGCTTAAAGCGTTTCTGTTTATACTTAATTGGTACTCTGCAGCAGACGACAGACTGTAATTATGTTAACAATAGGTTTAATAGCTTGAGGGACATATTGGCCAGTCTAGTGTTTAAATCAGCTTGTGCGATGAAATCTGTACATATTGGCTGCTTTCAGGTAAAACGGGGTTTAATGCTGCATTAAAAGTATGTCATGTGGGCAAAATTGTTTCTCAATAATTGAAATAAAATAAATAAATTATTAGATACACATATCACAACATGTACATGATTATAGGCTTGTTATTCTTTAGCAAGGCAACCAAAAATCTGAAGATGGTTGCCAGTGCAGCGACCAATTGTGAAAATAAAGACATATTGTTGTTATTTTGTCTAAGTTATCTCTATAACATAAATGTGAGGATAAACAGTCACACACATCGCGACCTGTGCCTTAAGACACATACTTTAAAATTTAAATGGGTTGTGTTCATTTCAAACTTGCGATATAAAAAGCTATAACATAAGTTTGAAAACTGAGTTGCTTCTAAGATTATGCAATAGCGAACAAATTCAGTGCCTTCAGCGCTTTGATTTATTTTGTAATATATTTAAATATAGTGAGTCTAAGAGTATATGAATATAAAGAAGTGAAACTCCAG
>VMBQ01002076.1:200869-217370 GCA_007657795.1 Dreissena rostriformis | reverse complement strand
AAGATATATATATATGTATATAAATATATATATATATATATATATAATTATATTATGCATATCTTAATATTCATATAAATATGCTAAAATTGGCATTTATAAACGATCTTATTCTTCTGGTACTTGTAGTTCTTTTTTAACATACATGTTTTCGCCATATACAGGAGCATGTACAGATTGCTTGTTTCGGAAATTTACAGAATGCATACATTGTTATCGTTGTCTTTAAACCGAGGTTGTGTTTTCCATGTCATTTTAAAAACAAAGAGTTCGTGGAGAACCTCTATATTTTGAATTAAATAGGATGAGTGGGACTGACCAATACAATTTACATTCAATACGTTATGTTTTTACTGTTTTTAAACATATTTTATAGAAACTACATTCTAATGTTTGATGACTTTTGTTTCAAGCAGCAACCTTTAACAACAACAGGTACAGGATTTTATTTTTCGTTTCGTAATGTTGTTTTTTCCCCTAGTAATTGTGGTTACGGCGTCCATCGATCTTCATGCATTTCTGTTTTTCTTGTATTATTATTTCTTAAAAATTGTAATATCGTTCTTTGGTAAAATCGGTAGATATAAGTTTAATAGTAGGTCTATCAGAATATGGGTATTTTTATATGAAACATACTACTAAAACTGTGAAATAATACATAGGCATGTATGGTGCAAATGTTTTGTTCTCTTTTCTTACCGACGCACAATACCCTGTCCTATCGCTATCAAGTTAAAATAATACTCTCTGAAAATGGAACCCGAAACATAACCCGTCACATAATATTATGCGAATTGCTTTGATGTTTCTTTCAATATATGATATGTTCATTTTATGAAAAAATGTTTGCTATGCATATTATGGTGATGTTTCATGAATATTGATGCCGTTTATACATCAGTTGCATGATGTGTTGACACTTCGTCTTCTCAAGAGGCTACATTTTTGCCTGAGAAATAATCACATGCACACAGACTGTAAGACGCTGGAATTCTTACTCATATAACACGTATCGCATTACTCGTTTCATTTTATGACACATCGTGAAGCACTAATTGGAAAACGACATGGAATCTAGTACTTAAATTATATAACAGGTATGTTCTTGGAAAGCATTCTATCAGACAAAGAGACTTTATTTCTGTAATCAACAGGTATCTCTATCTTGCGGTATAAATGCGTGCATTGCATCTGTAATTCGATTTACGCCATTACGCTTGGTCGATCATAAACTAACACGGAATTATACGCAGGAAAACCGATTATACCTTCATCATTTTCGCTTTGAAAATATTGACCCACACGCCAATAACATTCGAATCAGTGTTCGAAATGGATTGCTATCCTTTCTCGCAGTGAAGTCATAGGAATAGTAACAATTTTGCAGCTGATACAACTGCATCAGATATAACACGCCTTTCTACCGGAACGATTTCTACCACCAAGGTTGCATACTTTCAGCAAATGATATTCCATCACGAGTGCTAGTGATAATTGTGTTAGTAAAATACCGTAATGAAGTTTGTCAATAATTCGGCTTTCTCTGTATGCCTCTGCGGGCGATACCTCGTATTGTAGCATTGATAAAAATTGATGGACCATTAGTAATTTGCGATAACAAACCGAATAGTTCTGTTTCGTCAACTAGACCCATTAGGCTCTAGGCAATACACATGCTGCATTAACCACAATGTTTGGCCACACGATAGTCGTCTGAAGAAGCAGTCTCGGGATTGCTGTCTTGTAAGAGATAACGGTTGTCTAATCACTTTGTAATGACAGTTTGCGATTTTCAACTCCATAATACGAATCTTGTCTCAATGTAATATTTTTTTGAATCGACCAAAGACATGTTAACATGGAATAGTTTTCTGACTAAATCAACAAGTTTTTAAACAAACAAACGAACAACCAGCAAAAGTCAACAGAGCAGATGTGTCCAGATTGTCCACAGTTTTTGTTTTCACAATACTGTGTTCCATCGCATAGTAAAACCACATGTTATCATGTTTAAATTTACTGTGACACTGTACTTGAATAAGAATAACGACTATTTACGTATGCATAAAATTGATGATAATAATAGTAGTAATAATAATAGTAGTAATAATAATAATAAAAATAATAATAGTAATAATAATAATAATAATAATAATAATAATAATAATAATAATAATAATAATAATAATAATAATACTAATACTAGTTGATGTATGGTAGTGTCTTTGAATTTAGTTTAAACATATTTTATTTCACGAACAAATATAGTATACATTTGAAAAGAATATCAAGTTACAACTGAGTCTCGTTGTACCAAAACAGGATAAGAACGAAAGATCAAGATCTTATAGGGTTCTTCTCCTTAGGCAGTAATTGCAAGCAAGTAAAAAACATTTCTTTAGGTAGCAGGCATTTGTTAAACCGTACAATATACCAAAAATAGTTAAACAATAACGTATATGTACGTTATCTAAAAAGAACGAGTAGGTTCATCAAGGTTAATAAAATAGATGTGAAGACACATCAGACAGAAGAAAAAACAAAGCGAAACTGATGAAAGAAAAAATAAGGCAAGGAATTTGACAGACAGCTAGGTAATGTTTACGGCATTTAATGTACAAATGCACTGCATCAAAGATAAGCGTGTTTTTCTCCAATTCAATACTTGCATCACGTCTATGAATTTATACAATACAGTTTATATTATTATCGTCGAGTATACCAAGCCACTGTTATACGCGTTTTATATACATGTAGCTTGCTTATAGAAAAAGCACAAACAGTTTGTGTATATATGTAAAATGTTATCTGATTTAATTAACCCATCATTACTGTTTTCACGTTGTTTAGCATATGACATTGTTATGCATTCAATAGTATGACTTGTACATAAATATTAAAAAAAGCATACAAATTGTAACGTGTTTGGTAGAGACTTTAATTCATCATTCTCTATTGGTGTTGAGGGATATTTTATTGATGCATAGCTCTTAGTATTATTTAGGTTTCGTTTTGGCCTTCTCTGCCACAGGCCGATAGACAACCGGTTATTAATTTTATGTAAGTAATGATATTATGTTTACATTATAAATGGCTCATTTGTTAATACATTTTACACCCGTTGTTATTGCGTTGGTGCACGGATTGTTTGACCATATGCAATAACAATTCGTCACATCAACCCATTCTGATATTGACCGTTTTATCTTTCTCAAAGAAAATATCGATGAATCATTTAAGTGACGAATTGTAACGTGCCAACCAATGATTTAGTCAAGAAATTATCAGTTTATATTTCACTGATAAATCATAGCTCGTGGTTGAGCAATAAAATTAAGTTTCCAGCGCATATTGGACAAGAAGCCTTAGCCAAACTTAAACGTTCGGACAACTGTGTGTTTTGCAAGTGATTTATGTAGTTGACTTGAAGTGATTATAGACCGTGCTTAAAGAACTTCTAGAAGGCTAGGCACGAATTTTACAGGTCAAATCTTGCAACACTATTCGTATATTGTAAATGTAATATTATATAAATAATACATATATTGGTTAACATTACATGATCGTAACAAGTAAAGCTTGTATCAACATAAATGATAACAATCGTCGTGCACATCATTATTTTGATTATTCCTTATATTATCTCTTTGTTCAGATTCATTATAGCGTTTACACAAATAAGTAAATACTTTGTCTTTTGTAGCCCGAATTTGTTTCTGTTGGAAAAAAAAATATCAATTTATCAATCGATATATAACCAAACTTTGCAACATCACTATTAAAATATTGTGAAATATAAAAACTAAAATTATGTTTAGCAGCCCATCCAGATAAGTGACATCGACGAAATAATGGAGGGTAATTATGAAGTAATCTGATTTTTTAAATAACCTTATTTGCATAACGATCCTTGACTGTGACTGGGTTACAATAATATGTTTCAAATGTTATTATTTCGAAATAAATTATAATGAACTGAAACAAAGTCATTACTGGATCGCATTTTATCAATCTACGACATTTGATACGATTAACAGTTCTTTCACCCTGGCTGAATTGGTCCCAAGTGACGAAGAAAATTGATCGTTTGCCATCACAAATTTTTGCATTGGGCAATCAACAATATAATCATAACTCCATACAGACTAACAATGGATATTGGAAAATGGATTGAGCAATCTTGGTCGTTTAGGTAAATGTACTGTTGAACATCTACTTATTGTTTGTTACAGTAAATTTTAACAAATATGTTGGCTAAACATAAAGTAGTGCAGGCATAGGCGTATGCACACACATGAGTGGGCTTAACTTACTTTAGGGGGCAGTCTACAGTTATTCTTGAAAATCCCCAGGCCGACAACCACTGGTCTGCAAAACACCCTCAAAACAAGGCCTCCAGTCACAACCTGAAAATAGATTCAGACAATATTCACAAATAAAGCACAAAACAATGCAGAAAATGCTCTTTAAATTGATATCTGGGGTAAAATAGACCTTTTCGCGGGTATCGGAACTTGACCGTAAAAACACCATTTTTGGACAAACCCGGCAATCACATTCATCTTTCCGGGTAACTTTACGCACACATTCGACAACATGCTTTGGACCTTCAAAGCAAATGCTTTCAAACTGAGCCAAACAAAATGGGTCATTACCGTTGAACTTTTTTGCACTGCTAACTTTTACATTTCAGCTTCTGGAGTGAAAAAACTATTTTTCTTAGGCCATACACCTTAAATTCAGGAAATTGACCGGGACCAATGCGCAGATAATGCTAAAAAACTGTAAACTGCCTCCTTAGTATTTTACATTTTGAAGAGAAGAATGCGTATAATAAATACAATATTATCATTAAGGTTCATAGCAATGCTATATTTCTTGCGGTTTACAAGTATTGTTAAGTTTCTTTAAGTTAAGTCCTCGATGGCACAAATTAACTTGTTTGGAAATAAACTAGTTATGTTCTTTTCAGCTGACCGAATTAGTCAGTATTATACATTCCTTAATATATTAGTGCGTGCTTATTTTTATAAAAGTGTATTGGTTGCATATGTGTAAGGAATATAGAATTTAAGAACTTTAAGGAGAACGATAATGTATCTCAAATATTATGTGAGAAACAGTGATCGTGCTGCTACAAATACAATTGTAATGTGTAGGCAAACCTTTTGATCTAATAAGAGTGTATATTTTTTAATTTTCCGGTATTTATTTCCAAACAAGATATTATTTAGAATTGTGGTTGCATTTGGTGTCTCGTGGACGACTTTTTCTTCCATCAAGGGATTGAGATTGGAGTCATGGAAGTATTTGCAATTGTCGACTCGCAAGATTTCGACATTATTACACATAGGACGTTTGTGTTCTTGCCACTATTAACAACGTTAACCTATAACGATTCTTAAGAAAATAGGTACTTGCACTAAAGGTTCATGTATCTCACATGTATATCCGATATGTGGTAATATTCGAAAGCGTTTTGGTTAACAACCAATCATTTTCAATAAAATACAATTACAAGCGTGTTGGTTGATGAACGAGTCCATTATGGATACAGTGCCTCTTTACAAAGAGGAAGAACTAAACAGATACATTAACATTATGGATACAGTGCCTCTTTACAAAGAGGAAGAACTAAACAGATACATTAACATTATGGATACAGTGCCTCTTTACAAAGAGGAAGAACTAAACAGAAACATTAACATTATGGATACAGTGCCTCTTTACAAAGAGGAAGAACTAAACAGAAACATTAACATTAGTGATGCAATGCCTCTTTACAGAGAGACAGCATTAAACAAATACATTTTCAATCGACATCGTGGGGAGCGTTGACGTTTATTCCGACACCAACATAGCCCCTAAAGTTAAAGAGTAAACATTCTTTTTTTCGTACACTTGTTGAACATAAATAAATGCAAGTTTATGTTATTGTCTATTGAACAAACCTTTTGATACACGCATCGCGCACCGGAGGAGCATCTATTTAAAAAAAAATGTGGCACCATGGGCCCGCCGTAGGCTTATTTTGTTACAGTTATGCAATTTATTGATAATTTATCTCTTTCACTCGCTCTCTTTCTCTATTTCTCTCACAGGTTCCGCAGGCAATGTCGTGTATTATAGTGTTAATGTTAGTTGATGGTCCATTAAAAATGTGCGTGTAACTTACGGAATACAATGTTTTCTGTTTTGTCAACTAAACCCATTAGGCTTTCACCAATGTGCATGTTGCATGTTGAAATGTTTTGACATTTACGCATTGACAAATTTAATAATTAATTGAATCTTATTGGTGTAATATAAAGTTAATGAAAAACTTTACGTTGTAACTGAAGCATTAACTTGTAATACTCGTAAACATCGCAAAAGCACAATACAAAACGTAAACAAAGAAGCGTAGCTCCTTGTCCAAGAATTATACGAATATCATGCGAGTTTTATTAAAATGTTCATGACAAGCAAAATATGTTTTGACGTTTATTCGTAACCGTGCTATTTATTTCTGCATTTGTTGTGCAATTCGTATCATACATTTAAAAAGCGGTATCTCTTGATACTTAATAAATGCGTTCTCAGATGAAGAACATTTCATCCAAACTAAGATACGCCCACCCATGTGCAGTGCTAGTTACATGAACCAATGCCATAACAACTATATATGTAATAAACTTACGCTGACAAGCAAAACATATTATATTAGGTTACGATTCATTTAGTTAAATGGACCGAACCGCCAAGCATTAATTTAGTTATTAATAATGACGACTCTCAACAAAAGGAATGGTTATTAAATAAGCTGATAGGAACTATATATACCTCCTATCCTTATTTAGTTTACAGATGCTCGTGCAAAAACATTTTCTGATAATCTTTTAACCGTAATCGTATATTTATTAGATGACAATTTCAGGCACTGACATTAAATGTCTTTTAACTTGGCAATAAGCAAATACGCATGTTTCCGGAAAACTGCTAGAAAAGGTCCCATGAGATGCCAGGAATGGATCGTTCATCAAGCCAACGTTTAAATATGGTAATCAACAAATTCAACAAGATCATAGCGCCATACATTCTCACAATGAATATTGGAAAAGTCGCGGTATTCGTTTTTTGCGTTTTTAAACGTATATTTATAACATCGTAGTATTTATGTATGTTACGATTATTATTGATGTACAAGTTCCTACATTGACGTGCATTTAGAAATACATATGTGTGATAATTGAATAAAGTTTGAACCCGTTAAAGGCATAACGCTATTATGGAAAACTAAAAAAATATCATTTTTTTTTAAATTTATTTTTTTAAATTATTTAAAAAAAAATCGCAACTTTAATATTTAACATTTAACATACAAACAACCGCCATATTGTATTCAATGTGAAGAAGTAGATGCGATGTTTACACATCGACCTTATTCTGAATTTCAATCATTAGGCCAAAACTGAAACTATACTTGTTTCTAATATTCTTGTTCAAATCATATCACTGTTTATGCTAGTGATACTTATGCCTTTAATAAGGATCGTTTCGATTTATATGTTTTGTTAAGTAGTTAAAATCGCTGTTACTGTAGGTCCCAATTAAACCACAGGTATGATGAGAAAACGAAATATATTGCGTTATATAGAATATTATATTTGCAACGTTGTTAAGCAACACAAAAACGATTCCATTAACTACGTTTATTAAACTGTTGAAATTCAGCAAGCTTTTAGTAAAGTATATTTTCATTATAATAATCTTAGATTCTTGAATAGAGTTAGCGAGCGAATAGATAAAATTAGCAAATTGATTTCTGGTTTTTAAAATCTACCAATATTTTGCAAAACACTTCGGAGAGCAAGGCGTGTGACCAACGTCTATACAATTTTCTATAAAAATCAATTTATTATAAGGTTAACAGTATTTTGGAAATATGTACCGCTATAGCAAGCACCGAAACTCCTAAAACTTTATAAGGAGATAAATTCTAGTTCTAACCCACTACTTTTATAACAGAAGATCAACTTCACATATGCAATTGATTCAAACTGTGATCAACCTTGGAACGATCAATGAAAATCATCGGGGGTTTAAACCGATTTTAGAGCTAGCCGAACGTTCCAGAATTGAAAACAAACCAAACTTTGTATAGCTAGATTCATCTCATTAATAATAAATTTATTTTTTAGACCACGATGTAAACAGTAATAAATTTTGTAATCCATGTGGCGCGATTCAAGAGGATTTTGAGATCGCAAATATATTATGTTTTGGAAACTATTTACAATTATGAGATTACAAACACGAGAATAAATAGAGTTTTGGTTTAATTTCGGTATCTCGTTTACGCAGATTTATTTCATCAAGGCATTAGGAGTGATGTAGCAGTATAATTGCATTTGTCGACATTGGAACGAAAGCTTTATTCAGATTAATAAAATTCATGATTACTCATAGTATAAACGTATCCAAAAGAGCGTAAATTATCCATTTCATTTCATCAAGATTAGTTAACACGGATGTTTGTTTAACAAGCACAAGATTCTTTGAGTTGATTTCTTTTCCATGTATGTGTATTTATATATCTGTGTAGATGCTATTTTTACAAAGCATTCACATGAACTGCGTTCTTTTACAAATAACTGCCAGAACACTGACGGACGAATCCAAATTAAGAAGAGTTTTGAGTACCAAACAGTGACACTTTCTCCCGTCTGGAGTTACTTCAACGTTATTATCCTATCAAAATTGCTTTCACTCAATCAACGAGGGAAGATAATTGTCTAAGACGCGCATTCATCACGCTCACAAAATATTAAATTCACACCTAAATTTACAGCACGCTAGAACTAATGTTTTCAGATATTTGAATCGGAATTGAATTTCCGCGTACAAAATGAAGTTTTATCGTCTTTAACTGTCGTTGCAAGTCAATATTTACCCATAAACTGTATTTTTATGCTCCCGAAGGTGCGAATATAGTGATCGCACTGTCCGACGGTACGTCTGTCCGTCTGAAATTCCGTCACACTTTGCGTTAAGGTTTCGAAAAATGTGGAAAAAACACTTTGCGTTTAGGTCTACAAAAATGTGGAAAAAGGGGGACATATGTCATCCTATGGCGAGAGGTCTTGTTTAATTATAATACTATCTCTCTGAGAACTGCCACAAAACACACAATAAAAACATTGCCACGACCTGCTTCGCCAGCAAACTGTTGTTTTTGCTAATAATTGAAAAGACAACTTTCACTATAACATCATCTCTTAATATTCTTTTTCGGCTTAAGATGACATTTCTGAAGAGCAAATCTGCCACAAAATGTATATTAAAATTAAAATATGATGCAGGCTTTTTACGTTATGTCTTGTTAATATACATTGTACATATATTGCATTAATTTTCACGTTACACTTATTAATAAAATCAAGACGAAATGCAGGTGTTCGACCTTTTGTTTAAAAAAAAATAATGTCAAACTGTCTGTGGCATAAACATGATATTGTATGGTAATTAACAAACAAATAACCTTCAACAAACTTCACTCTTTTGCCGACGGTGTGTAACACTCACGCAATGAGGTCTATTAATGCATACACCTGCATGAACATAACTTGCGGTGAAAGAAGGCGGATGATTAAGGTATATAAAACACATATCAAATAATAATACCTACATACGTTGTAAAATTCTTATAAGGTTTTCAGAATAAAAAACGCCGGTATTCGGAATATTAAACTCTCAGTTTGCTTTATTACAATAATTAAACGGTCGTTCGGCTGATAACCATGACACAGTGTTGCCATTACAACTTAGGTTGCCTAACATTACGCCTACACGTTATGAGATAACTCTTAGATGCGTATAATAATGAGCATAGGGGCATCATAAGGCAAACAGATAAGGTTGATATATAAGCTGGTATCCCAAATTCTGGCAGTGGCGGGTAATACCATTTTTTCAAGACCACATTCTATTACAGCGGCTTTTATTGCCAGCGCTCGTATTCTCGACTCTCTGTCAATGTCTCCTGACAAAAAAAGCAATAATGCCATAACAAATAAATAACAATCAACGTTAATATAACAACTGTAGTTTTAATTTATTTTTAAAAAGAAGAATTTAAAGGTTCACCAAACACAAATCATGTAAACCAATAAAGATATTAAACACGTGCAATAGCGTGTATTATGTGTGGTATACTAGTCAGTTTTTCAGGAACGTTCAACGAATTTCGTAAAATCGCTAGAGAACTTTTTAACTACAAGCAAAACACGAATTTTGAATGTAGAAAAGATCTATTCCTACACGCTGTGTATGATCATTGAATGTGTTTATATTTTTTGTTTTGTAATGCATGTAGGATTAAGAGTTTCTCTACTGATAGCGTGTATGGAGTTTTAGGGTATGTTATACGTCATACAATTCAAATTGACTAGTTTGACATTACAATGGAGCAATTTGTATTGCGGTTGAACGAAACACAAAAACAACCTGAATATAATGGAATAAATATTTAACGCAAAATATTCTTGAATTACCACTTTATGTAATAAAAGGAGGGAATATCAGATTATCTGTCTTTCAAAAAAGCCGATACAATGCACGGTATTTTGCCTGGTATTTTGTCTGCAAATGCCTTCTGGTGATTAGCAATATTACTTCCAAACAGACACATAACATCCTGAACAAAAAACAAACGTTATTTGCCACAATGGCAACAGTCTAGTACATAAGGCTCTTTTTTTTTCTCAAATATATTCGTGCACTCTCGCTTTGTATTAAGCGAATGGTGATCGTTGTTTTGCAATGTATTAATCAAATTGAATTTCCAAAGACATGTGGTGCTGGCAATTTTTATTGCAGTAACTTTGTATATGTATTTGTTTATATATGCATAAACAGAGGTCCAACATTTACAATTAAGATCTGAACCAAACACAACCCTAAAATATATGTACACCAGCACATGCATTTACCAAATTAGTAACATTGGGCACAGCTTGATGGCGAGACAAAAAAATAAACATCATAACAGGAATATTGACTTTCTCATTCGTTATGTTATTAAACAAAAAAAATCTGATTATTTAGGCATTGCTCCTTTTTACTAGAAATACATTCGAACAAGACATAAGCACATTCAAATAACATCAAACTAAAACTAATTATGTTATCTTTACCCTGGATGGGTTGAACCAGCCAGTTTGATGTAAGATACTTCAACGATATAGTTTCCTTCTTGAGCAGATTGCATCATACGTAACTATTGCTTAAACTGAAACACCACAATCGGGAGGGCATGGTTAATGCTTTCTTTGAATCCAGCAATAGCCTGTCCTTGTCATCTTCAATTTTCTTAATCAATTTGGCTCGAGAGAAATCCCCTTATTTATTGAAATTTAATGTCTTTAATCACGGCATTTATTTCATCCACTAGTTTAAAAAGATAGAGTTAAGAGAGTTTGCACTTATTTGATTGGATTATACAAACATGTGCTATTATTTCAATATTTTACCCTGTTCACTGAACTATAAGCCCGTAATTTCTCGATTCAATACTAGGTTGACTAATATTTACAAATTTGCAAATTGCATCCATTAAAAGTATGTCCGTGATCAAGTCACTGGTTTGGTCCGCCTTAAATGTGTTATTTTCTGTAAGATGCTCCCCCAATTCGTGTATTAATAACCATATTCTGAGCTTATTGCATCATATACATAATCTGACGAAGAACTTGAACAACTAGGGCAATCCCCACCCGCTTGAATAATTATATCACCATTATTTCAGCGTATAAAATTTAATTCAGAAAAACAAGAAATTTCGATCAATATTATTGTATAATGTGTTGATAAACTACATTTGTCATGACAGTGTACGCCGGAAATTGATTATTTAGAACTAATTGTTCAATATCGATCATGTTTCCTGTCACCCACCGATGTATTGTCGCCGTGGATGGTTAATTAATTTTGTATGTAGCAATCAGTAGTGGCAAGAAAGGGATGTTTTGAAACTAATGTGTTTTGAAGCCGTTGATTGAGCCATTCGCACTCAAATGAGCGGAAAATATATAAGATCTGCTCATATATAATAATGTAATTATTTTTAAATAAAGTACATGGTATGCACGCGTTTAATGAAATAAATAGTCAGTGTGACGAATAATAAACATATTTATTTCAAAATAATGACCAATATTTGTATGCTTAATAGTAAGTTTACTTTACGAAAAAACAAGTAGTTAAAGGCAAGTAAAGACATTAAAACGAAATATTTAGAGAAAGCGCATTACGCAACAATCTTGCATGTAAATGTACCATATCCACCTGCGTAAAAAAATGCATTTGCCCACATTGCTTTGACACTGTAATGTGGGTACATCCGTAACAGTTCATATGAACATATTCTCAGCGTGTACGGAAATAGCAATTGTTAATTGTTCTAGAAAACGTTTTGAAACACATAGTATGTACTTTATTGAATGATGAGTGTATGTTTTAAGGTGTACAGATACGATAAAACAAGTAGCGTCGTGTGATATGTATATGTATACATGTATATACGTTTCAATTCTTAGCACACACCAAATTATGCTCGACTGATTTCCCTCCGTTTTAAAAGCAAAACTAGAGGCACGCGATAATTCATTAATTTACATGATACTTTTTATAATAGGAATACGTCTATGTTTATAATAGAAGGCAATCACCATGTACTTTGAAGAAAAAGGTACAACTGCGTACAAAGCTATAAGTATGTCCGAAAGCCACTTAATAAACACCACCAGAGTGTCATAGACGCGGTAACATTAAATAAGAATTTCCGTGACTGTTGTGGCCTTAAAACATTGGAACAAACGAATATAATTATTTTTTAATAATATTTAGTGTTTTGAATAGAGTGCAAACAATTGTGGTCATATTTTTTGGACGTGAAAGTAATATACTTGATAACTCTATTTTTTTCATTTGGTCCAACGTTTTTTTTTAGCTCGAACATTATAATTTGTTTGTTTGTAATTAACAAAAATGAGCTGCTCTGTTTGTAAGTTATCAAATCCCTAAAATGTGTTAAGTTTCTATTGTATAAAAAAATAAAAATCTTAATCGATTTAACAGCTATAAAGTTATTTACAAACATCTTATTGTTTCCAGTTGAGGCAACACTACGATTCATCAAACTACGATCAGTTTCTAGAAGATGATATCGATTTTAAAATAAAATTACCGGATGCGAAATAATGTAGGAGTCATTGCTATCCGGAGTACGGACCGGGTAGCATTGATTTTGCTCACATAAAAGCAATCGTTGCGCCGATTTATTTGATTAAAAAGTTGTTAAACGCAATGGGCACCGCAAACAGTACGCACTCCTAGATTATCATCTTCCTCGGTCAATTTAACGCGTTATGGGAACGAATCGGTAATCTTGATAGCACTCATTTGAAATGCCATTTTCTTGATGACATTTTCAAATCGAATTGATGTACTGCTATGATCTCAGTAGTTAATACATAACTAGTTGCATACGATGCTATCTATTGAGTATCTTAATGACACATCCCTTTTGAAAATATGTTCCAGGCACTTAAAAATTGTTTTTACGGGTAAAACATGATTTCAAAATAATATTGTTTAATGCATAATGTTTGACAACCATATATCTAACCCAACTGTTTTGCAAGTAATTCATTAAGAATATTTTAATGATATGCGTTGTACTTTCAATCAAAGTTGCAATATTTACATATATGCAATATATACGCAACCTTTATATTTTCAATGTATAATTTCGATAGTTTTGGAATAGTGTTTAAGTAGCCACATCGTATAACACTCATGCAAGATACAATATAAATTATTTGCATGTTTCCAAACAACAAGACATCATTAAACATGATATGCAGGCAAGGTTAAATGTACGCATCTGACCATGATTTAAACGATTGTTTAATTAATGACAATTTTCTGTCATATGGGCAGATGTTAAAATCGATAATAGACTTACTTGAATCCTACAATGTGTCAATGAATGCATAATGTGAGCTCATGGAAAAGCTATTTCGTGGTGCATTTTTATATGGCGCTTTAAACAATACAATGTGATATTGCAATCCTGTGTTACTCTGTTTCAACGAACGATCCTAAGGACGATTAGTTAAGTATCGAGTTTAGCTAACTGTTTATGGAATTAAATTATTGTTTAACTGTTTGTATTTTTTCTTCACATATATTAATAACCAACAATTCATCTGTATGCGAATTAGTCATGTGTCTCTGCACATTTTGAAAATGAAGGTTAAAACTGGTAAAGTTGGATGTAAAAATAAAATGCACATACAATTGGCATTTCCACAATGATTATAAATCAAGACGAATGCAAGTCACTTATGTAATTCTCATTAAGTACTATGTGTACATCCAATTGTAAAAAAAATACTGGTAAAACATGATTATGCACATACATCTCTTTACTTCATAACATACAAGATCAAACAGTTCACAATTCACAAACACACGATGATAAAACAAATGACGAAGATATTTAAAGACAACACAATTTAATTACTATACATTCCTGTGACGCCAATTATGTTTCTTTCAGATTCAGTAAATTATTAAGTAATAGAAATTAAACTTCATGGCCGAAGACATAATATATTATCTCAGTAAACAAGAAACGAACATTACTAATATATTTTGTACGTTTGTATATGAATACAATTATTACGTTAATGCACTTCCATTGTCAAATATTATCATATTTTTGCACAAGTTTATGATCAAGAGCTATTCATCCTTAAACACCACATAATATAAAATATCTCTTATTGCATTAATTTCAATTACTGGACATAGAGAATACTATGTAAGTGTGATTGTGTACTTAAATTTATCCAACCAGTGAAGAAAGGTTTACATGGCGAGGCTTGCCGAGCCTTGTAAGCCTTTCTGAGACGAGTGGGATATATTTAAGTACACGATCACACTTACATAGTATTCTTTTTATCCTACAAAATAATTTAAAAAAAGGTAACCTTTTTTTTCTGTTCATCACACCTCTACGTCCCCGATTTTAAAGAAATAATGAAAAAAAATCGCTAAAAAGCTGCAGTTTTACCGGGAAAGAATACGACTTTTGTCGTTTGACGTGTTAATAATGACGTCATGAGCACGCGCGCTTAATATTTGTAACATATGTTTTTTGCTGTTTGTGTTGCATTTTGTGTTTAAAATATATTACATCTTGGTATCAAATTGTTTTTTTTTGTTGAATCTCATTCGATTTTACTAAAAGTGAATACTTTATAGCTGATTCCGAGTAATATGACCTTCCTCCACACATGACATAGGTGTGGGATAAACATAGGTGTGGGATAAACCTTATCTTTTCTTTATGGGTCGAATTGTGTTCTATACAATCATTTAGCTGTATAATAAAATAGTTTATTGCATATCCTTCCTTGTCGTCAAATAGACCTGGATTTGGGGAAAGGGATTTAACGATTCACATATGTGTCAATGATGGGTCATCATGCGCAACACAAAACGCATCTCCGTAAGTTTCATTGAATACAATGTCAACTTGTTTCTTTTGTATTTCTTCTAAAAGAACGTCAACGAGTAACATATTATGATATATAAATAAATATATAACTAAATGCATATCTGGCTATAGCTGTTATTTTGAAGAACTGTATTTGAATCGCATGACAGTAAAATATTGAGCAATACATGTCTATTTGGTTTATAACTTCTACTAAAACATCAGGCATTACTCAGATTATGTTTACAAAAGCTCAGGATGCTACAACCGTATATGTATTCAAGGGAAATAGAATATACATTAACTTTGGACATAAAGATGAACTCTTAAAAATGTGTAATGTTTAATGGGTAAGCCTTTTGATCCTGTTTCTCTTTTCTTTATATGGTTGTGGTCCATGTTTTGACTACAACATTTTAGTTTTTGTGCTTAGATCCTTAAATACAACGACGGGCATAAACTCAACATATATGAACAAGACCATATACTGCCGTATTTAAGCACAGGCGGTCATTGTAGATCATGCGTGACACCATTCTTTCTAAAACATCGCGTGACGATTTTATGGATGGACCATACAACAGGTATAATTGTTTTAAATGTATACATAGCGATCATAGATTTCTCTCATTTTGGAAATAACCTGCACCCGGGAGAACTTATTTTGGTACAGAACGCAATGGCTATTGATTTTTCTGATGAAAATGAATAAACACGATCTACTGGTTATTTATTGTAAATTATAAAAGAGATATATTTTTTACATGTTTTCTATAAAACAGTAAAAAAGTTCCATGTCTGCCTTCATAATAATAATAAAAAAATAATAAAAAATAATAATAATAATAAAAATAAATAAAAATAATAATAATAATAATAATAATAATAATAATAATAATAATAATAATAATAATAATAATAATAATAATAATAATAATAATAATAATAATAATAATA
>VMBQ01002076.1:177003-196526 GCA_007657795.1 Dreissena rostriformis | reverse complement strand
GTTCAGTATCAATTTGAAGTGAATCCGTGTAGAAATGAAGAAATTATAGTAAAAGGCAATTTTGGGTGGGTGTGGCCTATGTGGGCGGGGCGCCCCAGGGTTGGGAATAGGGCCATGCATGGTTGAGATTGACCGTATTGTCATAAGAGAGGTCCAGTATCAATTTGAAGTGAATCGGTGTAGAAATGAAGAAGTAAATGTAAAATAACCTAAACAAATGAGTGATAATTTCTGACCCGGCCCCACCCCAACCCCCATAACTTTTGACCCAGGGGTCAGATCAAAATTCCAAATAGTGCAGGGTCGCACATATGCTCATAGCTACCATGTGTGTAAGTTTCAAGGTTCTTGTGCTTATAGTGTAGGAGGAGATATTGGCCAGGACGGACGGACGGACAGACGGACAGACAGACAGACAGACAGACGGACGGACGGCGGAGATAACCACAATATCCCCACCTTTTTTTCAAAAAGTGTGGGGATAATTAAATTATGTTTGTATAATAAACAATAATGCAGCAACTTAACGTTGCAAATGAAGTATTAACCAGCAAGATACTACCAGTACTATAGGTATTTCATACTTTGTTGTATCAGATTGCGTGTGTTCTTCAGAATGGATATTATACATGTACATTAAACGATTTTTTAAATAAAAAACGATTTTTGTGTACATTATATAAACATGTACTTACAGAATACTGGATCCCCGGAAAACTAATCATGAGGGAAAATCGTGTTGAAATCAACTTGTCTTGTATTTAAGACACGATCCCCATTTCATTTAAAAAACTGAACAAAACATACATAAATGAATAATTGTCTCAATGGGAAACATAATGATATTCCATAAAATAAAATGGAATAAGTGCTCCATTATCCATTAAGCACGCTAAAGTGAAATAACATGAACCAGCATATTTTACAAATTACATTTTTAATGATAATGTATGTATTCTTTTAATGTGAACTCAAAACAGAGTGTTTGTACTATCTTTTAAATAAATAACAGTCCGTTTTGGTGTATTTTGCTATACCATTCTAAAACGTCATACAATGTTCTGAAACGGCTGCTGTATCTGTCAACATCCTGTGAACTCGTCGAAGATATATTGGTTTACCATTGCTGTATGAGTCTATAGTCCACACTGTATCGCCTATATAAGTGTAAATGATGCATGTGGTTTCTGACATATTATGTGCAGTACCCATAAACCTTTCACCTGTTGCCCTTTACATTAAAAAAGGTAACATTTTATTATAATGGGCATAAGCCTAACTTTCGTTCGCTGTTGTTTTGAAAACGGTACATGCGAAGATAATTGTGAACTAACGACTTATGTTTTCGATAATAAAATATCGTTTTTGGTCATATTAACGGATTGAGAATTCTTGGGTGTTATGGTACTGATGATGTGTTATGAATGCATGGTTAAACGGCAAAGAATGCATCTGTAAGAAGAATGTTATAAGTAGAGTGAAGCATCTCAATTATAATGCATAAATGTAGTTTTCCATAATTTTTTGTACAATGAGAAATATAAACATCTACATGTACTTGTAATAGCCGTAAACATCGCAAAAGTACATAACAACATGTAAACAAAGAAGCATGTCCACATCTTTTCGGAATGTGTAAATGAGTGCACCCATATCATGAGAGTTTTATATTACTGTTTATATCAAGCAATATAATCTTTGATGTTTATTCGCAACAGTGTCAGCTATATATTTCTGCATGTGTTTCGAAATTCGTATCGTAAATTAAAAGAGCGATATCTCCTGATACTCAATACTTGCTTTGTCAGATGAAGAACATTGAATCCAGAATAAGATACACCAACCCATTTGACGTGCTAATTACATGAAAAAAACGCCATTGCAATTATATGTAATTAAATAACGCTGCCAAGCAAATATATAATATTATGTTACGATTCATTTAGTCTTATGGACCGAACCGACAAGGATTAATTTTGTTATTAATAATGACGGCTCTCAACAAAAGAAATCCTTATTAAATTATATGCAATGAATTATATGTACCTCTTACCTTCATTTCGTTTACAGATGCTCGTGCAAAAACGTTTTCTTATAATCTTAACCGAAATCGTATATTTATTAGATACCAATTTCAGGCACTGACATTTAATGTAACTCAACTTGGCAATAACCGCATACGTCTGTTTCTGGAAAACTGATAGAATACGTCCCAAGAGACGCCAGGAATGGATCGTTTATCAAGCCAACATTTTGAATTTGGTAATCAACAAATTCAACATGATCATCGCGCCATACATTCTCACAACTAATATCGGAACATTATCTTGGTAATCTTTGCTGCTTATGTAAACGTATACAAAATCGTAGTATTTATCATGTAAGTTACGATTATTATTGATGTACAAGTACCTACAATAACTTGTATTTAGAAATACCGATATGTGGTTGTTGAATAAGGTCTGAACCTGTTGATGGCATAAAGAAATTATGGAAAACAGTCCGCTCATGTAAATTATTTAAAAACAAATCGCATCTTAAATATTTATCATTTAATATACAAATAACCGCCCTCTTGTATTGAAAAAGTTGATGCGTTGTTTACACATCGACCTTATTCTGAATTGCAAAGTCTATACAATTTGCTATACAAATCAATGGATTATAAGGCAAAAAGTAATTGGGAAATATGTGCCGCTTTAGCAAAAAACGAAACTCCAGAAACTTTATCATGGGAGAAATTATTGTTCTAACCCACTACTTTTATAACAGAATATCAACTATAAACATTCAATTAATAAACCAGGGATCAACGCCTTGGAACGGTCAATGAAAATAATTGGGAGTTAAAACCGGTGTTAGAGCCAGCCGAACTTTCCACTTAGCCAAGAATTAAATACAAACAAAACGCGCGCATCAAATGATATTAATGAAATGTATATATGTAAACAGAAAATGAATACACGAATGCCTAAACCTGACGTTTGAATCGAATACTATACGTATAATGTTAATGTACTAGTGTCATACTTTTCGTTAAATATTGGACATTTATTTAACAGGCATATTTTGTTTTCAAATAGAACAACGTTGATCCTAAATATAGTAAAATAATTACATCTTTAAACGCTCTTTACCATTTTATTGAAATATAAACTCTCAAAAGATATCACAAAATATATTAATGACAAATACGTCATACTACCTGGTCTACACGTTTGAGATTAAAAGTATCTATTAATATCGTTATGGAAATCTTTTCCAATCAGTTATGGCTTGGTTCATCTAATTGTTAATAAATCTATCATTTAATACAACGATGATCATGTAAACAATAATCAATTTTGTAATCCATGTGGCGCGATCCAAGAAAATTTGGAGAGAGCAAACATACAATGTTTTGGAAACCATTTACAAAAATAAGATTGCAAACACGAGATAAATTTGAATTTTGGTTTAATTTCGGTATCTTGTTTACGCAGATATCTTTCATCAAGGCATTGCGAGTGATGTAGCAGTATAATTGCATTTGTCGACATCGGTACGAAAGCAAATATTCAGATTTATAGAATTCATGATTACTCATGGTGTTAACGTATCCAAAAGAGCGTAAATTACCATTTCATTTCTTAAAGATTAGTTAACACGGATTTTTTTTTAAAACGCACACGATTCTTTGGGTCTATTTCTTTTTCATGTATGTGTTTTTACATAAATGTCTTGATAATATTTTAACAAAGCATTCACATGAAATGCCGGCTTTTACTTATAACTGCCAGAACACTGACGGACGAAGTTAAATTAAGTAGAGTTTTAAATAAAAAAACAGAAAACAATAAATGCGAATATTAAGTTTGATTGACGTAAGTCTGTATTACTGTGCTAGACATAAAAGCAAAACTGATGTGGTCTCTATATTAGTATTGTCTGTGGAACATTTGCTATATACATATACCGTAGATGGCAACATAGTAATGTTTGAATACTTGCAAACTTATAATGGACCATTAGTTAATAATCTTGCAATAAAAGCACTGATACCCATATGATTCTATGAAGGGGCATACTTATTGATCCGTTTTCTTTCTGCAAAACGTGTATCCCTTGGGAAATCTGTGAGCCATCATTGGCGAAACAACGAATACACGGTGGGACGTTTTAAAACTGAGTTCTTTGAAGTTAAATTGTCCAAGCTGGAGTAGTTTGGTTTTATATTTGGTTTCAAGAAAGCAAATGCAAAAATATGTCAATAAAGCGATTCCGTTTTATTGTGTTTACATGCACAATATTAACATTAATTATCGTTTTGTAGTAAAATATGCTTATTCGCAAACATCCATTTGCTTTACGAATTATTGTCCAATCAGCGTGTGACGTTTACGAAAGCTTCTAATAGTGTTCACATTTTCACTGCTAGAAAAACAGGATTACTGTAAAGTAAAGGTAACGTAAAGAATTGATCGTCAGCAAAACAAGCTACAACCAACACCAATACTGACACTTATATATTGGAAAACAATGTTATTAGTTTACTATATCAAAAATACATCTTCTAAATGTGACGAAAAGTCTTATTTCGGAAAACTCAGTCGTGAAGCTTGTTGCATCGATGAAGATTTCACTTTCGACGTCCAAGATGATCGATAATGATGATTAACATCCAATTGCGTTATCTAACACTATATGAGATTTTCATACGTTGATTTCGAGTTCCAAACATTGGCACTTTTCACCGGTTTGGAGTTATTTCACCGTTGTTATCCTTTCGATATTGCATACACTATTATCAATCGCTAAAAATCATGCAATCTATCATGGCGGTTATAATGTACTACGACGCGCATTCAACGCGTTCACACAATAATGAATTAAGACCTTAATTTACAGCACGTGGGAACTAATGTGTTCAATTATTTCAAACGGATTTAAATGTTCGCGATCTGAGTACCAAATGGAGTTGAATCGTTGAAACTGTCTTTGAAAGTGAATATTAACCAATAAGTTTAATAATAAAACTAATCTTTGTGATAACTACATAAAAAATCAAAACCTTTCAACGACCTGCCTGACAAGAAAACTGTATGAATAATCAAATTAAATGCAATCAATATTGTGCAAATGCAGAATAACCAAATAATAGTAATATTTCCGAATATTCAAGACAATGGTTTGAATATTTGTTTCAGGAAACGATTTAAAAACTAAAGAAAATAATAATAATTAGGTATCTCGTTGGTGTAGAGTTTTTTCATTCGGTAAATATATTGATGAGCGGCATGGATAGCGTTTGAGAACTTGCGATGTAATCCAGTGTTTAATTAAGGTTATGAAAGTAAAATTAATTATGTTTCTTGTTCTTGGAAATAAATAGTTAAGTTACAAAGAAACAAATTACGGTAGCAGTTTTTTAAGCAAAGAAGTTATACCTGTAGTTATTTAAATTTGTAATTATTGGAGCAGTAGCGATTACAAAAGTAGCAGTAGTTGTTGTTAATAATTGAAAGGACAACATTCACTATGACATATATCTTGTATGTCTAAAATGTCTTTTTCGGCTTAAGATGGCATTTCTGTAGAGCACCTATGGGGATCATTTTATATTAAAAATCAAATATGATATAAGCGTCATGTCTAAGTAAAATACTGAACAAGTATTGAAATTATATATAGTTTTAAGACAACAGTCCAAACTGAGAACAGCGGCCAGTCAATGGAAATGAATAAAGTGACCGTTGTAGACAGGTGGCCGTTGTTCTAAGATGACCACTTTTTAGATCGTTGGTCAATTGGTGGTTTTGCTAGGTTACCCAACCCAGTCTGTATATTTTTCAAAAAAATCATGACGTTTTGCATGTGTTTAACGTTTTGTTTAACATAAATGCCAAAGGTCTATGACATGAACTTGACATGCTATTAAATGGAAACTAAAAAATAAATATTAGTAATAATATGAAATCGATCAAGTCCATACAAATATGCTTGTAACATGAAAATGTGTTTTTAAATAAGACATAAGTACGTATGGCATATACGTCTTGCATAGTACACATAACCTAGAAGTGCAGGAGATTGAAGTGACATCCATTCTGTTGTCTTTGTCTCCACATGTGTAAAAATTAAATGTGATGCATCCAAATATAGTGCAATAAAAGTAGCAGATCGTCCGTGGGGGTCAAATATCATATAAATGTCACGGATTAATCTGACTGGGGAGTTATATATAGAAAGAATACATATATGTTGTGTCATATCTAACGTGTATCATTATGTGTTATATACACTACTTTATAGAGAGCTTAAACTATATATATAAAAAAAGATACATAATCTGTCGGACAAACATAGACATTATATACATAATTTGTATTGGGTAACACTTTTTATTTGTATATGGTTATAATGTTTATTGATACTTGTTTGTGTTTGATCATTCAATAATAGTAAAGAAGAACCATATGTGTTAACAACACCAAGTGGTAAAGTGTATTCATCGAATTATTGGCACAAAATGCATGAATAAATCTTATCCTCCAGATTTAAAATAAAAACTACCATAATGTAGATGTAATTTGATTAAAAGTACGTTAGTAAAATTTCACGAGTCTATAAACAATCTTTAAACTAAGTTATATACCCTTCCAATATATCTTGCACTCGATCAACACATTTGCATTACCAATGACAGTGTCTGCAGAAAATATCAGGCTTACTGATAGACATCAGTACTTAACTACATCCTAATGCGTATCATTCCGTTAATCCATTCCGCTATATCAGTGCTGTTCTGAGAAATGCTATTTATATGTACAAAAAAATTGTAATTTAAGGTAAACCAGTCTTTTATTAAAAAATGCTGAATTAGACATGTTGATATTCGTTGTTTTTTATTTGCAGTACAATATCACGGCATTTTTCCTTATTGTTATCCATCGAGTGTTCTCTAACAATTGTGTATCAAAGAGCAAAAGCATTCTTATAGTAACTTCAACAAACTCCCTGTTCAAAAATCATATACAACATTCAAATGCTTCTGGTAAGTTCAAGAGTTGTGCATGCGACGAATCAAATGAATAATGCAAGCTTGCAAGCTTTGGTATGATATATCCTATCCTATAGATAGTCCCGATGGGACGCACAACAGCCACCTATTTACACTGGATGCCAGTGTTGCTACATGTAATTAAGGAATGAAGCCCACGAGTGTTGCATGCTACATTTATTATTTATGTATGTGGTTTAAAGGCATTGTTGAGTTGATCGATCTGTAAACAAAGCGATATAGTCATATTGTGTCTTCTTTTAAATGTGTGATGTATATTTAAAAGTTGTGATAACATGTAAACTGAAATATTTGTCAGAATGCTTTATAGACATTATGTTCTATTCTATACAATTAAATAAAAACTATAGCAAGATAGACGTATGACTGCACCAAGATATTATAAACAAACATTGATTGCACATTTATTACAAATGTCCATAATTGCCAAAGAACGAATTCGTGCGTGTATGACACATCATGAACAGTGTCTTTAATAAGCTCATAATCATCTGATGGCGAGAACTGAATGTGCCGTTGCTTTATATATTATGTTATCTCGCACTCTTTGCCCGAAAGCAGGTCTCTTACATTAAATTCGCATTTAATGATAAATTTATTAGACATGACAATTGTATTGATTGTTTCGGGTTGTTAGTCAGCTTACACACCAATTGACTGAATTATAAATGCTTGGACGACACATTAACTTTGGCGCTTTTACCAGCATACAAAACCAGCTACACCGATTGTTTGGCTGCGGTGTATATAGCATCGTAGTTCAACTTAGCAAAGAGAGAAATGTTTCGAATAATTGTTTTTAAAACGTACAACCCAGTTTTATAAGCATGTATATATATATATATATATATATATATATAGCGTGTTTTAATAATGTATACGGCATCGTCTTGTTTGACCATAAAAAACTCGGAAAACCCAACATCAACTACCTCACAATTCAAATAAGGAAAGTCTGTTCCCAAATACATTGTTTGTTTATCGATGTGACGACCGAAAACTTGTTATTCCCGAAGTCATGCGTTATCATTAATTTTATAACATTTGTAAGTATGTTAATGGTAGTTGTATTCACAGTACAATATTATAATGGATGTTAACCATGGCAGACTATTCATAGTTCGGCATTTCACAATTTATAAATGCTCTCTTATCTTCTAAGGACTTTCAACATATCCATATTGAAAGCCTTTAAAATCCACCAACGTTCTCAAATATTAACATTGATAATTATCCAATGTTTTGGGCGTATATATCTCGTGCTAATGAATAATTAAATTACACATTTTATCTAATGTGGTACTATAAATATTGACATATAAACGAAAGTTTTATTAATCCATTAAACGTGTAGTCAATATATTAATTGAAGTGAATTGTACAAATTTGGCAAAAAAGAAACACAAGAAAAACTAAAAGTTTCCCTTAAAAGTGATCTAGATACCAGCCATGTTTCACAAGTTTTCAAATGCAAATACATGTAATGATAATGGAAACAAAACGGTCAGTTTTCAGTAACAATAATGAAACGTGAACTAATGCGTTTAAGTGTGGCGACTAAAATAGGCTAGGCTAAAACAAGATTAACGTTTGCATTATTTATTTGAGCAGTCGTTGGAACAGCTCTCGGTTTTATGGCAACGTGCTCGGAATAAGATATATCTATTCATTAAGGTTTTGACGTGCTTCATGATATGGCGATGACGATTAGGAATTTTTCTTTACATAACATGTACATGTTCTTTAGGCCAACATTTTATTTCGAAGTTCAATCAAACCCACGTTTTGTTGTTCTACATTTGTTTAAAATAGTATAAGTCAAATGTATTGCGCATTGGCTGCGAAAACAATACTTTCAAATCATTCCTGCACATGTGTCGTTGTATTCACTATAAGAATTGTATACCTTTATACATACATTGTAAGATTATACGTATGTGTTTGGTAATACATATAAATTATATATTTAAAAAAGAGTGTGTGAGTTATTTATTTAATGTGATTCATTAACAATTTATTCTACTCTTTCTGGTATGCACTTCTGTAAGTAGGACTTACTGCCAGACAAACACTTAATTGCTTTTAAATGTCATATAACTTCAATTTCATAGGTTTAAATGTCGTTTTAAACATCGTTTTCTACATTTTATCGGCTGAGTATATTCACAATTATTGTATACATTTGCCAAGCAATTAAGTTCAAGTGTTTTTTTTTGTTTTATTTACGGCAAACCGCTTTTTTACCAAAATTAATAGAAACACATCCAAATATGCTTTAATTATATATGTGACGTATTACGAATGGGCTTATAACCATAACAATACTGAGTACTAGTCATTTTGATAAATCAGTCACTATTTGAAATGACAAATTACCGAATTCCAATCAACAGCAGATATTCCATTTTGTGCATCGTGACATTTTAAAACCAACCGAAACCAGTTCATAATAAGATAAACAGATTAACTTAAATATATAGAAGTTAAAATTACATTTGGTCATATTCAGCCTGTTCTTCCGAATTTGCATGCATACTGTAAGAACGTAGCTTGACAACGTGTTTACGCAAATACATTGAATTGATTGTTCTTGTCGAAAAGTTTAACTTCAAATTGATATATGACCTGCTCCCCTCTTCCCTCTTTCGGACAAAACATTCATTCAAATTTGAGATTAAGATGACTAAGGTTCCTGTTTATCTTGTGAATGCGCCAAGAGAATATCATTTTATTTTTTATTTCCTATAAAACTTGAATACAGCTGTAAACACGGTATGTGTAACTTAGTTTTAAAATTGAATGTTGTATACATCTGCTAACGGACCGTACTGTGTTTTCATACATTCACTCGTCCAGAAGTGGACGTCATCTTTGAATACAACAATTAAAATGAGTTCTGAGTATGACCAAATTAGCACACTAAACTCAGTACGACTGTTACAGTGTTCCTCAAACATGGCAACCATTATGCGATATTACATAGAAGCTATTCAACCTAGTACTAGACGGCCATTCATGTAAGGATTATGTATTATGTCGAGACCGTTTCCGGTATTCTTACAGAGTGTTTATTTAATCAAACCTAGTTAAGTGTATGTTGTTTTGATGACGTTAGGCTTACACAGATTCAGCTATATTAATATATAGTTCCCTTGTAGTCCAGCATGCTTTTAAAAGAACGACCATGTCTAAATGGCTGTAAATTGTAACCAGCTTATTATCCAGGCATACATTACCAAAAACATGAACGTTCATTAAACAATTGTCTAATAATGATATTAAATGTTTTTGTAAACTATACATATACAAACACGCTCATTCTTCAATTTAAAGAATGAAGATATGAAATTAAATATACAAAAAGTAAGCTTATACTAAATAACGAGTAAACAAATGTACGATATGAATGTCAGCAATAGTTTACATATTTTTGTACACGGGCGGCATTAGGGCGATTCAATAATTAACGTTTCCCTTTAATTGAAATTTATGACAGCATAATACTGTTGGTTCAGTAATCGAAATTCGGCGTATGACTCTAAACGTGCCACGTAATTACTGCCCATTTAAACGAGGGTTATACAAACTATTGAAGTGTGTTATTAGCTCGGTAATGGGTAAGAGTGTCACCTCTATATCTTTTAAATGTGCATTTCCTCCAAAGGCTGAATCATTGAATCTAAGATGTCAAGTAACATTAAGTTATATTTGCAATACTATAAAAAGAGCGTGATGGTGTAAAATATTACATTTGTATCAAAACCGAAAACAGAAACGAAGCATGTCTCACATGTCTGCTTATACCAATGATTAAATGCAAATTCTATACAAACATACTGCGAAACTGGATTATAAGAACATATATATTTATATGCGTTCATAAAGTTATGTTTGGTCAGGCTATAAATGTGAACTGATTCATATGATGATCCTCAACCTGAATTTTGTTTCAAAATATAAAGTCACAATTAAGAAAGCTAGTATAATTTAAAACTGTATATAGTTGTGAATATACTTTAATGGACTTGTTAATAATTAGGCAAATGACAATTTTTCAAAATTAAAACTTTGTATTTTGATTATTTTATACTTGTCCAAATATGAAAATGTTAGTGAATGCATTTACATACGTAAACAAATCTCGACAATATGTGAACAATATGTGGACAATTTTCTTTAAAATTTTGTTAAAAAAATGTGATCTTGTTGTAATGTTATAGTTTTGAATTAATATTGTGATGCTGATTTAATGATACAATCATTACTGACGATTAGTGTTATTCACAATATAGATGTGCTTGATTAAATGTGAAGCTTCAATAGGCATACCACCTTAACGAATTTTATTGTTTTTTTTACTTTCAACTGATCGTGTGTTTCGGCAAAGGTCGCGTGTGTGGCCGTAACGATGGTGTTTCCTAATCTTATCAACAAATAAAATTCAACAGACTATTCACTCCTTTGCGGACAGTATGTTACACACACGCAATGCGTCTTTTAATGTATACCCCGCGCATGAATAGAAATCGCGGTGAAAGAAGGTGGCTGATTAAGGTATATAAAATACTTATCAAATAATTCGACCTACATACGTTGTAAAATAATGATCAGGTTATAGGAATAAAAAAAACGTCGGTATTCCGAATATTATACTCTCAGTTTGCTTTAGAACAATAAGTAAACGGTCGTTCTGCTGATAACAAAGACAAAGTGTTGCCATTACGATTTATGTTGCCTCACATCACGCCTACACTTGGTAACTTTTCTAACGCATCACGTATTCAAATCAAATTAGCTCCCTTATTTTTGAATGGATTTTGTTTAAATTTGGACTCGGAATAATTCTACACATATCTAATACTCCCTGTAAATGTAAATGAAATTGATCAACATTTAAATAGCAAACTTAAACAAATAAAAACATGACTGCAAAAGTCAAATTCGCAAAATCGCACAACGTGAAATAATAAAAATGTGAAAAGTAAAACGCATACACTTACACGTCTTTATTACTGATCGGTTTGCAACAAGTGAGCTCCTGAATATTCATATGAGCCATATTGTTTTTTCTTATTAATGTTATGTTTTCCTTATGTAAAAACCCACCTTGAATGATGAAATTGAAATTCAATTGGAATTATAACGCGTTTTACTACACTCTTAACTTTTCTAACGCAACACTTTTCAATCTTAAGTATCTCAGTTATTAGAAAATATTTTTATTTAAATTGTATATCTGATCATTTGACTATATTATGTACAAGAAAACGATAATGTCATTCATCCGTGACGATTGGATGCTTTAGCAAGCGTGGCAGGTAGCCTGTAAAATGCAAATTTCGCGGTTGCGCTCCTGAATATTCATACGAGCTATATTGTTTTTTTTAATCAATGTTATGTTTTCCTGGTGTAAGAACGCACCTCAAATAATGAAATTGAAATAAAAATATAATTATCTCGGATTTTACCATTTTCACGTGCAAAAAGATGAAACCACACCCACACCACGTGCAACAGCGTCCGATTGCCACGGATGCACGATTTTATCGTGAACTTGCACGGAATATAGTCAAATGATCACATGTGCAATTTAAAATAAAAATCTTAACCTATTACTGAGATATTCAAGTTTGAAAGTGATGCGTTAGAAAAGTCTCCAAGTGTATATGGTATGAGATAACTCTCAGATGGGTAGAATAATGAACATAATGGCATCATAAGGTAAAAAAATAATTCTGATATGAATCTACAAATGTGGAGGTGTTTGCAAAAATGTATGTATTGATATGCATGTAAGTAAAGCGACTGTCTGCATCAAGATTATATCGACCAATGATTTGGACTGTAACGAAAACTGCTCATACTATAAACATATTATGTATTAAATATGCATTTAATATGTGTTCACATGATTGTATTTGTATTTCTTATGATTATTGTTATTCAAACGATTTCATTGAACTGCGTTAAATGAAGCATAGGATTAGTTGATGATTATCAGTGTAACAATAATAATTATAAACACCTACTGCACATCTATTACAACCACCGCATTTTGCCGATGACGTATTCTCAAGATGGTGAACTTGAAAGGTGCACCATTAAGGTTAAAGCGACATCAGGTATATGGACTAAAGAGGTTGTTTTTGTAAACATTTATTGCATTTTTTTCAGGTGAGTGTTGTTATGTTGAATACATAGATTGTAACTATTGCTATTATTTATCACAGTATTTATTTACATGTAGACACTCACAATTCAAAGACAAAAGCATTAAAATTAATTTTATCGAAGGGAAAGTAAGACAGCATGTGGCCTAGCGTTTAGTCCTTCTAGTAGCAAAACATAAAATGTTTCATAAAACGCGTGTCATTTAATCTATTTTTGGTTTTATTATTTGGACGTACACTTATAGGCAACTATCTAAAAACTTCGATTGATATACGCAATATTCACATACATGTTTTATGGTTTCAGCCGTTTGAGTTTAACCCATTTATGCCTAGCGTCTAGATAAAAGGCGTTGGCAAACAGCGTAGACCCAGATGAGACGCCGCATGATGCGGCATCTCATCAGGGTCTGCGCTGTTTGCTTAAAGGAATATCTGTAAGAAATATTCTAAATATAGAAATAAATATGCTAGACATCCCTAATTTTGGAAATAAATTGATCCAATTTAGAAGGATGGGAGAGTCCACTAGGCATACATGGGTTTACAATCATCAGTGGTATGATTAAGTCGATTAAGCCGATGCACGATGAAAATTGCAGTATACGGCATAACACAAGAATCCGTCCCAAAGCGTGTATTCGGTATGGTTATTGTGGAACAAGGGTAACCGTTTCCACGGAATTTCGTATTATCTCTTGAGAACTATTGAACTATGAGCAAAAAAATCATTTCAAATAATGTAAGATCTATTATATACTTATTTTATGTTCCCAGTTGTTGTTTTGTATAAGACTAAGTTAAAAAAAAACAAGAAATTTTACTGATAAAGCTTTTATAGTTAAATTGTATGTTAAATTTAACATAATGTAAATTGACTAGTTATGTATTAAAATCGAACAATGTTTATTGATGTTGATAAATAACAACAACAACGGGAATAAAATGAATAAATATTGAACTCACGATTATTTTAAAGACACTTACTGTTATCAAAGGGGAAATCAAATTAACTGTCCTTTAAAATAGCCAATCCAAGGAACGGTGTTTTGCCTGGTAATTTTCTGTGAATGCCTTCTGGTGATTAACTTCCGATCGGACACATTACATCCTGAAAAAAACAAAATCGAGCCTTAACAAAGTACGTAGATAGAAACGTTGTTTTTCCACATTGTCAACAGTCAAGTACCTAAGGCTCTTTCTTTTTCAAATATATTCATGCACGGTCGCTTAATTGTATTAAGCAAATTGTGATCTTGTTTTTGCGATGTATTAATTCAATTGAATATCCAATGACATGCGGTGTTTGTAATGTGTATTTCACGGAATAGTATGCGCATTGATAAAATTATATTGTTTTCCTGTAACTAACTTCCTATATGTATTTGCTTATCTTTGCATAACAACATGCATCAACTGATGTCAGACATGTACAATTAAGATTTCATCTTAACCAAACACAACCCCAAAGTACATCTACACCAGCTTACACATGCATTTACCAAAATTAGTAAGGTTGTGCACAGCTGAATGGCGAGACACATCAATAAACATCACGAACGAAAAATTGACTCATTCATTATGTATTTTAACAAAATAAACGGATTATTTAGGCATTGCGGCTGTTTACCGCCAACACATTCTGACATGACATGAGAGCATTCAAATGACATCAAATTAAAATTCATTGTGTAATTGTTACCCTGACGAGGTTAACTCGTTCTTGCTATTCAGCGATATAGTGTTGTTAATCAGCCGATTACATCATAAGTAACTATTGACTGAACTGAAACATGCTTTGTTTTAATCAAGCAATCCTTTTCATCTTGACTTGTCTTAATCCATTTGGCTCTCGAGGCATCTCCTTAAATATTGGCATTTCATGGCTCTACTCACGCCATTCATATTATCAACTTATTTCAATATCTAGATAATCAGTTTAACGATCCCTTGCTCCCCAATTCTATTTGCCTGGAACTGTGTTACCAGGTCTTTGTAGTTATTTTATTGCATTATACAAGCATGTACTATTATATCTATATTTTACCCGGTTCACTGAAATAAAAGCCGGTTATGTATCGATTCAATCCTAGGTTGAGTAATATTTCCCAATTTCCCAATTGCATCCATAAAAAAATAGATGTGGTCATGTCACTGGTTTGGTTTGCCTTAAATGTGTTATCTTCTGTAAGATGTTTCCCTAATTTTTGTAGCAATAAAAATATTCTGAGCATATTACATCATTGGCATAATCTGACGAAATACTGGAACAACGTAGGCACTCCCCGATTGCTTGCATAGCTTGTTTAACACTATTTCAGCGCATAATTTTAAATTTCAGAAAAAACAGCAAAGAATTTATAAGTCATCAACTTGTCGATCAATGTGATGGTATACTGTTTTGATGAACTACATATGTCATGACACTGTACGCCGGAAATTGATTATTTAGAAATAATTGTTCAATATCGATCATGCTTCCTGTCACCCACCGATGTATTGTCGCCGTGGATGGTTAATTAATTTTGTATGTAGCAATCAGTAGTGGCAAGAAAGGGATGTTTTGAAACTAATGTGTTTTGAAGCCGTTGATTGAAGGCTACATATGTGTTGACATGTATGTAGACCATTCGAACTAAGATGACCGGAACATATAGAAGACCTTCTTATATAATTATGATAATAACAATGGTTTTTGAATCACATACATGCTATTCTTTCTGAAATGAACAGGGAGTTAAAGGCAAGATAAGTATTACAAGGCCTTTTTTTCTGGAAAGAGCATTAAGTAACAATCTTGCATGTAAAGGTACCATATCAAACAACGTAGAATAATACATTTGCCCACATTGAATGGCAACTTTAATAGGAGAATATCTGAAACTGTTCATATGTGTATACCCACAGCCAGTAAGTAAAAAGCAATTTGGTAATGTTTTTCAAAACGTAAAATTGCAACCCATACAATTAGTATATACTTTATTGAATAATGAATTTATATGTTAACGTGTGAAGATGTACCACCAAACAAAGAACGTCGCGTGACAGTCATGTATAATGTTTCAAATCTAATCACAATACAAATTATGCTCGACTGATTTTGCTCCGTGTTGGCAGCAAAAATAGAGGCACGCGATAATTCATTAATTTGCAAAATACTTTTTTATAAAGGAATACGTCTTTTGTTTATTATAAAAGGCTGCAAATACAACATGGAGATAGCAGGAAACGAGGCAACTGTGAACTTTGTTCATGCCCGCAAAACACTTGATAAACACCACTAGAGATTCAAAGACGCTGTTAAATTGAATTTAATTCCTGTGACTTTTGTTGATTCAAAAAACATAGGAAATTAAAAATATTACTTATTAACAATATTTAATGTTTTATAAACAGTGAACAAAATTGGGGTCATGATGAATTGCTGTTCCTTTTTGGTAAAAAAATAGTTTTTTTAAAGATAAGTTTTAGTGTATAATTCAAACATTGGTTGTTTTAGTACTTCTCACATAACAAATGTTCTGATATGAAATTAACAAAATGTTGTTTATATAAGAACGAGTTGCTTAGTTTGTAATTTATCAAATCCCTAAAACAATCAATTTCTATAAATCTTAATCGATTCCACAGCTATACAGTAATGAATAAACACGATATTGTTTCAAATTGTGGCCAACACGGAACAGCAAAAATCCGATTCGTCAAAATACGACCAGTTTCTAGAAGACGGTATCGATTACATAATACAATTACCGGATGCGAAATAATGTAGGAGTAATTGCTTTCCGGAGTACGGAACGGGTAGCATTGATTTTGCTTATATAAAGGCATTGGGTGCACCGATGTATATGATTTAAACGTTGAAAACGCAATGGACACCGCAAACAGGTATTACTCTTAGACTATCATCTTTATTGGTCAATTAAACTCGCTGTGAGAGCGAACCGGTTTTCTTGATAGCATCCATTTTAAATGCTATTCTCGAGATGACATATATCCAAATTTAATTGATGTACAGTTATGAACTTAGTTGTTCATACATACATTATGTTTGAAAATCGTACACCTAAACCAACTGGTTTGCAAGTAATTTACTAAGAACCTTTTGATGATATTCGCCGTTATTTCAATCAAAGTTGCAATATTTACATATATGCAATATATACGCAACCTTTATACTAACAATATATAATTTCGATCGAGAAATAGTGTTTAAGTAGCCACATCGCATTAAATTAATGCAAGATACAATATCGACTATTTGTCTGTTTCCAAACAACAAGACATCATTAAACATGATATGCAGACACGGTTACGCATCTGATCATGATTAAAACGATTGTTTAATTAATGACAATGTTCCGTCATATGGACAACTGTCTAAATTGATAGTTATTGTACTAACTTGAATCCAAAAATGTGTTAATGACTGCATACTTTGATCTCATGGAACGCTATTTCGTGGTGCATTTGTATATGGCGCTGTAAACAATACAGTGTGATATTGCAAGCCTGTGTTACTCTGTTTCTACGTACGATCCAAATGACGATTAGTTAAGTATCGAGTTGAGCTAACTCTTTATGGAATTAAATTATTATTTTACTTTTTGTAATATTTCATCAAATATATGAATACCCAACAATTAACCTGTATACGAATTATTTATTTGTCCCTGTATTTTTTCAAATATGAAGGTTAAAACAGGGTGTACAAATGAAATGCACATACAATTGTCATTTCCACAATGATTATAAATCAAGGCGCATTAAAGCTACTAATACAATTCTCAGGAAATGCTATGTGTACATTCAACTGTCAAAAAACTGGTAAATATTATTATGCACATACATCTCTTTACTTTATAACATACAAGATAAAACGAGTCACAAACACACGATGATAAAACAAATGACTTATTTATTTTAGGAAAACCCATTTTAATAACAATACATTCCTGTGACGCAAATGCTGTTTATTTTAAATTCAGCAATATGAGAAATTAAATTTCATGTTCGAAGACAAAACATATTTCTCAGACAATAAACAACGAATTTAACCAATACATTTCGTTGCTATATGTATACCATTCTTACGTTGATGAACTCGAATTGTCAAAAAATAACATAACATGCATTCCCGTAACAACACACAACTTTGCTGACAGACGTCTGATCAGCAATCGTTTAAAAGAGCATGTTTTTGGCATACGTTCTTGGTTAATGTCAGAGCTATTCATCTTTAAACAAAACACCACCCTATATGAATCATTCTCTAATTTCATAAATGTCAATTACTTGACAAGAATTCAATGCATATCCTTCCTTATCGTCAAATAGCCCTGGATTACGGGAAAGAGATTTCACGATTCATTGGTGTCAATACTGGGTCATCTGCGAATCACACAACGCAAAAAATCACCGCCAGTTTCATTGAATACATATGTTAACTTGTTTTTTGTATTTCTTGTATAATAGGACGTCAACGAGTCACATATGATACTATATAAAGGCATACATAACTTAATGGATATCTGGTTCTAGCAGTAATTTTTAAGAACTAACATGATGCTGGGTTTCTTTAGCGCTGTGGTCATGTAGTTTACTCATAATACATTTAATAATACATAATCATACTCATATTCATAATCATTATCATACTCATCATAACCATATTCATAATAACATTTAAGTAATATTGTTTTAATGGACATGCAGGTCAGTACAATATATAGCAATACAAGGGAAATGTGTACATACTTCACAGTCAAAAGACTAATTTTTAAATAATAATACAGATTCCAATATAACAAAAAATAACATCGTAACGAAAAAGAAGATACATTAACTATTAAAACGCTTGTAATGTTTATTGGGTAAGCCTTTTAATCCTGTTTCTCTTTTCTTTATATGGTATGTGGTCCACTGTTATTACTACAACATTTTAGTTTATGTGCTTTGATCTTTAAAGACCACGACGGGAATAACATCAACATATATGAACAAGACCATATAATGCCGTTTTATAGCACAGGCGTACATTCATGTAGTTCATGCGTGACACCATTCCTTCTAAAATATCGCGTGAATATTTCATCGGATGGACCATGCAACAGGTATAATCGTTTTCAATGTATAGACAGCGATCATAGATTTCGCTAATTTTGAAGATTGCTTGCACCCGGTGGAACTTATTTTGGTACAGCACGCAATGGCTATTGATTGTTTCTGATGGAAATCAATAAACGCGATCTTCTTGATAAATTGTAAACTGTAAAAGAGATATATTTAGCATG